>VUYV01000052.1:2230351-2371371 GCA_008711295.1 Anarhynchus alexandrinus | reverse complement strand
ATCTGTCCTGCGGCGGGCGCGGGGCCGGGCGGCCGCCACCGTCCCCGCCGCCTTCCCGCCGGACCGGGCTCCGCTCGCCCGTGGGTGCGTGGGGCGGCCCTCGCCGGGGGAGAGTGCCTTCCGTCGCCGTCGGTAGCGCGGGTCCGCCCACGGCCGTCTCCCGCCCCCGCAGCCGGGCCGGGGCTGTGAACCACCCCCCCACCCCCTTCTCTCCGGAGGAACGCGGCGGGCGCCTCGGCTCCCTGCCCTCACGGTGTTCCCTCGGTGGGTTGTCGGCAGCCGGCGGGCAGGGCCCGGGGCGGGAGGATCCGGGTGCCTGCTGATGCGGTCGGTGTCTCGGCGGGCCCGGCCTGCTGGGCGGCGGTGCCCGGGGCTCCTCGGGGCTGGGGCGGACTGCCCGGGGCGGGGGGAAGCGCCCCCCCGTCCCCCAGGGAAGGTGCGATCTGCCCGCAGGAGGTGGGGGGAATAAGGGAGGTCATCGCACCCACCTGGAGGCGTTTCCCTGCGGGAAGGGTGAGAGGATAAAGGCGGTTTCTCCAAAGGAAGGGGTGAAAACTTACAGAAAGCATCAAACGCTGCTGATTTATTGATTGTTTGTTTGTTTTCCAGAAAGCATCCAGTTATTCAACAATGTTGTGGTTATTGCAGAACGCTCGTAGCGGATCCAGCTACTCTGGATAATCCCGTGTTTGTTTTCATCGCAGAATTTATGAAATCTGAAGCCAACGGTGTACTCATCTGTGGTCATTTTGCTTTGCAAAACGTGTGCTGGAAACGAATTCACATACTGTTCTGTGGGTCCCTTTGTGTTTTTCTAGCTACCGTTCGCAGTTATTGGCAAGGCAAAAGTTTAATAAGTTTTGTGACGGTTGCTGGCTGGATGCAGACATGGGGGGATGTGCAGTGAGGGGGATGAGCCCTGGCACAGCTTCTCCTCTGTCAGAGCGCATCCTATGCACTGGTGGTAATGGGGCAGCAGATCCCCTGGTACATCATCCTCTAATTAGCACAGTGGTTCATTTTCCTCAGACCACAGCAAAATTACTGTTTGGGTGATGCAGCTATGATATCATAGTGCTGTAGAGCGACTAGTGCTGTTAGAAGAAGAAGAAAAAAAAAAAGTCACTCACCTCTTCTAGCTTTATGGATACATTAGGGCTACCAGCTCTCAGCTGCACTTCTCAGGAGCCAGGAGGAGTTTGAAGGAGTAGAGGAGAAGCCGATACATAGTGTCGTGTTGCTTCCCCTGCCTGACCCCAGCTGGGTGTACAGAGTAGAGGGGGAGGAAAGGGCATAGCTGAAGAAGGTTTAGGTACTTCATTGTAAAGATAAATTTTGAATCTACCCCTCCATGAGGGCCCCCAGGAGGGATTTTTCCTCTAAGGCTTGCTGCCACCTCTCCTCTCCTTGTGATGGCACCTGGTGGTACAGTCTAGCCCCACCATAATGCCTATCCTTTGGGAGACAGGAGGTAAAATGGAAAATTCGCCTCACAGGGATCTCAACCTGTCATCAGACGTTACAATTTAGAGAAACCACATGAGGAGAGGGTGCAGTACCTTCAGGAGCCCCCAAGTTTGTGTCTCGGCTGTGGTCTCTCTGAGGAGGGGTGTTGGCAGGGCATTCCTTCCAAGCTGGCTGCGAATTTGGCACTTTCCATCCCGCCTGGGTGAGGACTCGCTCAGATCAGACACACTGTAGAGTTGTCTGCGTGGCGAGGGTTTCGGAAAGGGTGAGAGTGTGTTTCTTCTAGTGATGGTGTGGACAGGAGCCTCAGGAGATACGTAGCTGGCTGGCTGCCTCCAGGGAAGGCAGCTTGACTGCTGCTAGGACTCTGTTACTAAAATGACACCAGGATACAAAGCGTCTCAGTTAATCCTATTTCTTAGTATTTTTCTGTAAATATGAGTATTCAGATTACAAGAATAAAAATTGCCCCTTTGAGTAATTCTGCGGCTTTTATATGCATTTTGAATCCAGATAGAAATAATGGTGTAGTTTGGCAAAATGAAACACATCAAAATGTTTTAATTTGTTGTCAGTGTTTCAACTTTTATGGGAGATTTCATTATGTCACATAATTGCATAAAATTCAAGCTGATGAAATGAAAATTAAATGTTTTCTCAATTTCCTATGAAAGGAACAACAACAAAAAAAAGAATTTTCATAAAACACTTATTTTGTTGAATCAGCATTTTCCAAGAGCCATGAACTATTTTGGAAAATTTTCGGTCAATTCCAATGGAACCCATGTAATCAATATTGATAAGGCATTTTGGTGACTAGAACTCCATCCACCAGGATGACAGAATCTGTCATTTAACACATTAAGCTCAGCAGAGAGCATGATTTTATGATTTCTAATAAAGCTTTGGTGTAGATTGAAGCCACCATCATTACGACAGACTTTGACTGGGACGTTTCTTCTCATTCATTTGTGCCCCTGGGAAGAAGCATGTTAATACTATGGGCATCACATAACTTTCATAAATCCCATTTTTCTATTTTTCTGGTATATCTCATTTTCTGAAGTGTCTTGGCAGCATTTCAATTTTTTCCTCAAAGTGATCTTTTACAAATAAACAGCATTACTGTTTTCTCATGCTTGTTAATGTTATGTTCTGATTGTTTTTTGTTTTATTTTGAAGGGTAGTGCTAGGAAGATAATGAAGCTGAAAAGAGACTGATAAATAATAGCCACACTCAGGAAAAAATATCTTGAGGATTTTAGAAATCTGATTGAAACATGTACATGAGTAAGTAGATATTACTGTTAAAATGAAATAATTTTCTAAAAGCAGTTCAATAATTATATGTGTGCGTGCATGTATATTCCTATTAGAGCGCAGCAGTTAGAGCTAACAGCCCACTACTCGTTCTTTTGAAATTCAAATGAATAATCATCTTTTCATTATCTAGGTCAGTAGAAGGCTGGGCTACCCCAGGAAGTGGGAGAAAACAGGTAAAACAGGATTTACTGGAGAGCTTTTAATGCCTGCCCCCTTGGAGGGAGGCTGTTTTTGCAGATCTGCCTCTACACTGGGCTTCTGAGTTTGGGGATGATGATGTGTTGTCCTGAGTTCAGCGCAGCATGAATATATAATGCCAGTGAAAGCAGTGAGGTCTCCGAATCTAGAAGCTGGTGAGATGCCTCCAAAGGTGTGAAGCTGGCCAGCAGAAATTGCTTCATGCAGGAATATAGGCCCCTCTGAAAGTGGCTCGATGTCCTTACATCTGCCCCCATCAGTGCTTGAAAAGGTGGAGGGATCCATCTTTTTAAGAGACTGACCTTATGCCGTTCTTGCAAGATTTTGACTACCAAACAAGAATTAAATATGGGCAAAAAAAAAATGTTGTTAAGAAACTGTTTTAGAAAAAGCAGAGGATATTCCCTCTCCTCATAGTGCCTGCTCTCTGTATTAGGTTTCAGTAAACTGAAAAGCCAAGATTTTTACTGTGCTAACTCTGAAGACACATAGTACTATGAGTGCAGTGTTCTTTCGGTTATGTATTTCATGCCTGTTCTGAATTCTGCTGCCGATTTTTGTCTGGAGAGCCCAAAATGACTTTGCATGGGGGAACGTGTGGGAAAACTGGAGTTACGCACCTTCTGCAAGGTGTGGGAAGTGGTTTCAATCACAAGCTGTAGATTCAAAATGGAGGAAGGAAGAATTACAGCATGAAGAGAGTTTTGTCTTAATGGGAAACATATGATGAATTCTGAATGGAGGGGTCACACCCGAGGTTAGATCGCAGACCCATTTCCTAGGGATCTTTTCTAGAATAAGTTCCTCGAGTCTTGCAGTCATAAGGAAAAAAATAAGCTGTGGTCTTACCTTGTGTGAGCTAACGCAGGGTACAATAGAGAAAAGGCACACTGGCTGTGCTTTTTATGGTTTGGTGAATCTTCCCTTCCATAGAGTTTTTATCTCGAGCTGCTAATTCACATGAAAAATTCAACTTCCTTGTCATCACTAGGAAGATGGCATCCCCTCCTGTCTTTTCAGCTACCGCACGCTCTTGGAGTTGAGATTGCGTAAGTTTCCACAAAGCCTTTGTTTTGAAAATAAAAGTATGTAGGTGCCTGGAGCTGACACGCGTAAGAACTGAATTTCAGAGTAAGAGATTAAGTGCTCTCATTTAATTGCAATACAGTAATCATTTGAGAGGATAAACTAGTTTAGTCAAAGTCCAGAAAAACCTCAGTTTACATCCAATTTGAAACTAAGTGTAGACAAAGGTATCCAGATGTACTTAGCCTTGATTTTGTGTGCCAAAACCTTTATTTTGCCAGAAGTACGTGTATCAGCTACAGCTATGGTGAGGGCAGTGTGGGGGGTGGTTTGCTGGCTGGCCAGCACAGCACGTAGCATCTTACCAGGCTGTGCATCCCTCTTGCTGCTGGAGGGGTCCAGCTGGGGCCCAGAGAAGCTGTCAGTGGGAGCAGGAGCAGCTCCTGCTAGCTCACCTCCTGCCAGAGCCGAGTATCCAACTTACTTGTCAGCTGATGCACAACTCTACTCCTGGTCATGTAACAAAAATCTGACAAAAGAACTGCCTTTGAACTGCTCGCTGCCTGTAGGTAGCTCCAGAAATGATGTTTGACCACTGTTTATAAGGACATGATCAGCAAAGACGTCTCAAGACAAAGAGATTGTGTGCATTGGTTGAAACAATCCAGGAGTTAAAAAAGGAGCAGAAAGTCTCTTTATTCTTGCAGCTGTGTTATGTGTCCAAGTCTGGCGTCCTGGAGTGTGTTGTTGCTCCACCGTCCTCCCCTAAGCCATTGTTGGATGACAGTGTTGTCTCACTGGGACGATATGGATGGGTCATTTCCTCTCGGCCCCGACATTCTGATCTTACACAAGGAGGTGTTTTAAGATACGAAGATGTATCACTTACCATTTTTCGTTGTATCATCCTGATTGCAAAGTGCAACTTCTTAAAAAAACAATAAATCCAAATGTGTTTTTTGGGCGTCATCTACACTGCAAAACCATTTTATTTTCTAAGAAATGGCATAAAAAATAGCGTTGGGATGTTCCATGTACATTGCAACCCTCTCAGAATTTTTGTTTGCAAGACAAAACATGTTTTTCTTCCTGGTTGTGAGACTAAAACCCATCCCTGCAAGTCAGACGGGGTCCCTTCCATCACACGGATCGTTGTAGTACTAGTAGTTCTGTTTGGCAGATAATTTCCCCAGCCACTTGTGTGTAACCCTATTGATTTGAACGTCTGCCCCCAGCAACACCTGTGCAAATTCACGGATGGCACTGGGATTGCACAGATGCCATGGAGGGCATATTCTGGCATACAGGATATTTATTACTGGTGGTGATGCATGAGATGGAAGGCATCCAGGACTCAGGCTGAGTTTGTGCAGCTGGCAGTTAGAAATTTACTTGCGAACGGAGCTCATCGGGTAGGAAAATCAGTGTGATAATGAATCCAGAGCCCCCGGTGCCGTTTTTACCGAATCAGTTTTTAGGGCAGGAGAGCAATTTAGAAGAGATGTGTCTCTTATTAAAAGTGTCTGAAAATTGTACTTGAAAAAAAGTGAAGGGAATCCCATAAGAGATTGTATTGCAGTTATTTGATATCAGAAATTACTGTCACTAAGCTTGTTCAAATGGAAACGTTTACTTGTTTCTTCTGAAAACTTGAAATATGTAAATTCAATGTGTGGATTTAACACCAAATTTTAATTTTAGCTTAGTTTTAATTAAATATTCAGTAACCAGTTACATAAAATTAAAAAGAAAACAATTATTTTTAACAGGTTTTATTTTGATCGGTATGAAATCTTCCACAAAATTCAAAACAATTCAGAGTGACAGAGTTTATTCGTAATACTGTACATTTACATTGTTGGCCTGTAGACATTGAAATCCATAGTGTTTTAGCAGGTCTCCTAGGAAAAAGGGTTGTACCTTGAACCAATTATAGGCCATCTCTGGTTAAATTGCAGAGCCAGTTTGCTTAATATGGGTAATTTGATGTTGTAAAGTATTTGTCAGTACCCTCGGGTAGTCTCTTAGGGCACACAGGTTTCACTCTATAATATTTCACACTCATATGTGTGCCAGTTAACCTGCTTACGTGGAGACTACTTACGACTCATTCAGGATTTGTTACATTATGTACTTAATTTATGCGATGTGCTTAAAGCTTCTCTTTGTCAAGTTTAGAATGATAATCATAGTTATTTCATTGGATTTTCTTATTAATTTTAGGGGTTGAGGAAGTCTGTTTAGTCCGGCAGGCTTCTTAGACTGTGAAAATTTAGCAAGGACGTGAAAAAATGCATAACAGAATGTATGCATTAGACATCACCGCAATATACCCATTAGAGATATAAAGCATGTTCACAGTTGAACAGATGCCGACGCACAGATTTATCATTTACCTTTTCCGTCCTCCTAAAGACCAGCGGAGGGCTGCAGCTGGCCTCACCCTCACTTACAACCAAATAACATTTGAGCCCATGAAATGGATGCAGGGTATTTTCTTTGCCTCCGCTCGCTGCCTCGAAGGAGGCAGCAACGTGGCCTGTGGGAAAGACACTCACCAAGTCTCGTGTGCCTTGTGCTTGCCTGATTGGGATCTGCTGGTCAGCTGCCTGTTGTAGATACAGATACAGAGCAAGTGAAAAGCCACTCTGCAGCATGTGCCTGAAAGATTTTTAATTTACAGGACTCAACACAGCGAGGAGGATTCTGCAAAATTCTGCAGGGGTTTTGCCAAGAAGGGCCTTGCCCTAAGTGCCACCGCGTCATTTCCTCATCACAAAATTGAAGATACCCAAGGGCATGGCCATAATGTGACCTGTCCTATCAGATCAGCCAGATCACCCACCGGGGAACAACCCAGAGGTTTCTTTCAGCTGTGCTCTCTCACCAGTGAGCTGTGGAATCATTGTGGGTGATGCGTGGTGCCCAACCCGATGAGCTCGGTGGCGTGCGCGCTGGCTTTGTGCAAGGTAACCTCCTTCCTCAGTAGCTGTGAAGCTTCAGAGCGCAGCCAGGAACTACTGGGAGCATTGAATCAGCACGTCTACCAGGTGCCCTGGCTACGTTCCCATCCGAGTTACCTCTGCCCACTTTTGGCGGAGCTCAGCTTGGAAAAGCTGGGGATGTGTGTGTCTTGGGCTGCCCTGCCTTCTCCCTCTGGGCAGACTTTTCTTGTTGGCAACCCTGAGCTTGGGCTTGGCGCTGGCAAAATCTGAGCCAGAGAAGTGCAACAGCTGTACAGTGGAAATGGAAATTAGAGCTTCGTTACTGAACAAAGAAGCAAACCACATAACATTCCTATTGGTTGTATATATTTGGAAAAAAAAAGGTTATATGAAGATCTTTACAAAGCTCTTTATGTCCTTGTTTTGTTATGCCTATGTAAATCTTTCTATTGCCATTGTTCTAAAAGGAAATAAATTTAACAAATGTTTCATTGCCTATTTTTTTTTCCAAATGGAAAACAAACAAACAAACCTCCTAGCTATAAATAATATCAGCAGTCACAAGAAATTGTACAGTAGCTAAACAATGAAGGCACATAGAAATGCTGTTTGTTTTATTCCTACACAAAGCCCCGCTGAATTCTCAGGAATGAATTAAATATGCTGAGTGTGACTGGGACTGGGGAAGCAACACTTCGGTTAATACTGGGTTTAATTTTTCATTTTTATTAATTTGTTGTAAATTTGGATAATAACCTTAAAATAAAAGTCACTACGGAACTGCAAATGTATATGCATATGAAAGTACGTTACTAATTCCTATGAAAATCACCTTGCGTTCTTTCTGTTCCTAAAAGAATACCCAGCAATATTACTAAATATTCACAAAAAATAGGTAGCTGCAAAAAAACCCAGCATACCGTTCCCTCTAATAACCTTTGCTTTATAGTAAAAATGAGAAAAAATTGCTTATTCCACCCACTATATCTTACTTATGAATACGCTAGGAGGTTCCCGGTGCAGGCAAAACCCTGACTGTACCAGTCATTTAGCGATGGTGGAGGATGTATTAATTTGGAAAAGATTGTTCACCTTAAACCAAAAGCCCAATCTGTCCGCCCGCCTCCCTCCTTTTCCTTCCCTTACATTGCAAACTGTTCGCTGTTAGCGTTAACACCACCGAGGTGTTCAATAACATCAGAGGCTTGAAAGTTTCCTGATGCTTTATTACACAATGATGAAAATATCATAACGCCTCTAACTTCATCAAATCAGGCATTTCATTACAGCATCCTGCAAGTATAGAAAACTGATTGTCTCGTGTCAGCGTGGCCCGAATCCAGTTCTTGCGTACAAGACGTGGTTACTAATGATCTTTGTAAGTCAGCTGAGACTTGATCTTATTTTTTTCAGTTTTGCTGCACCAGGAATGGTAAGTCAGAGCAGCAAATAGAAAGAGTTTATTGCGGCTTATCCTATAGTTTGTTTGACAAAATGGTCAATCAATAATAAACCAGAAATTAATAATTAATTGTACTTGCAATTTGCTCAGCAGTTGATATCTCACGACAAGGCGAAGTCTGAGGTAAGGAATTATTATCAGCAATTTATAAAAGGGAGCTGCAGTTTTGGGGTTCTCCCTGCACCGTCAGTACTGGTCAGAAAAGGACGGTGTAGGGACCTAGAAACTTCTTCCTGATTTCTGTTTTATTTAATCTGTTTTATCTGGCCTGATTTCTGTGACTGGCTGTGCGACCCAGAGGTATATCTGCACTGCCAGTTAAGTAATGTATGGAGGGAACCATTTTTTAAGCACAGACTTGCCCCAAGTCTTGAATGAATGCCCAAAAGCTTTGCTCAGGTACAAACTCAGTTCAGTATATTCCTCACCTTGCAGGGAAAATACGCTATAAAGAATCCTTTCTCTTGTGAATAAGATTAACAGAGGTCTGCTCAGCCCCTTCTGCATAGTTTTGCATCTCCTTTCTTCTTCACTTCCCAAACTGCAAGAGAAGAAAGGGGGCAGCTGACCAGCTACACACAAATTCAGAGTGCTCTCCAAGCTCTTCATTTGGCAATTTAGGTACAAACAAACCAAAGCAGGAAAGGAAGATATGAGCCAGTGCTAAGGTAATTTGTCTAAAGCTACACAGTGAGCCTGGCAGAACAGGAATAGCCCTGAAATCATCCCCGTTACAGTCCTGTGGACTCTTCACCACACAGTCTTGAGACTAAATGAATGAGTACGCTGAGAAGTCACGTTTGAAAAGACAGCTTGTACAATGCAATTGCTCCCAGTTTGGACCAGGGTAAAGATCAGAATCGGAGCCAACCCAAGGAGCGAGATATATGAAATGGAAGCGTGCTTTTTTTTGGCATGTGAACAGTTTTCTCTTGAAACAGATAATTATTCCGGAGAACCATCTACTTCTAGTCTCAAGCAGGAAAAAAAAATACATTGTCATGTTGTTCCATTTCTGTGTTATTCTGGTAATGCATTTTAGTGGCTGTATACATTTCTGATTATTCAGAATCGCTTTGCAGAGAGATTGAATTTACATTTTATCTAGACACCAGTCTTACCCAGAAAGATCTTTTTCATTTCAGTGCTAGTTTGAAAATCCATTATTTGGTGTTCATCGTATGCAGGTTTTCATTTCCAGCAAGATTGCTGTGGCAGAAGAAATATAGACAAACTCGATGGCTTCACTAAGTATGAGTTTTCTTATAATACAGAAAAAGCCTTTCTAGTTTCCCCAAGTAATGAGCTTGGAAAATGTGTGCCCGATTCTGGAAAATATGATTTGTTTTCAGAGAGCAGTTTAACAGTTTAACATCCTCACCTCCCGCTTGGAATCTGCCTGTCTCCTACCTGGGCCCCTCCTGGCTTTCAGAACAGCTAATATTGGCTCCTATGAGAAAATAAATTAATTTTATATTTAAATCTAGGATTCTGAATCAGCTGGAAGTGGTGGTCCTGCAGCTCCTACTCAGTGTAATCTCAGTGATGAGGACTGCTTTGCCAGTATTGATCCTCATCAACTCCTTCAACTAATGCTCAAGCGTTAAAGTTATTTCAAATACAAAATTTTCCTCCTGTAAGAAAGTTTAGCATTAATCAGTTCCAGTGGTCATGAGGGAAAACCAGTCCTGATTATACTGTTAAACCATCTAGTCCAAGTCAGGTAAAGTTGCTCTTTCAGTCTCTCTCTAGGGAGCCCAAAATATATATCATAGAACCATAGAATAGTTTGGGTTGGAAGGGACCTTTAAAGGTCACCTAGTCCAACCCCCCTGCAATGATCAGGGGCATCTTCAACTACATCAGGTTGCTCAGAGCCCCGTCCAACCTGACCTTGAATGTTTCCAGGGATGGGGCATCTACCACCCCTCTGGGCAACCTGTTCCAGTGTTTCACCTGCCTCATCTTAAAAAATTTCTTCCTTATATCTAGTCTAAATCTACCCTCTTTTAGTTTAAAGCCATTACCCCTCGTCCTATCACAACAGACCCTGCTAAAACGTTTGTCCCCATCTTTCCTGTAGGCTCTCTTTAAGTACTGAAAGGCCACTATAACGTCTCCCCAGAGCCTTCTGTTCTCCAGGCTGAACAACCCCAACTCTCTCAGACTGTCTTCATAGGTGAGGTGCTCCGGCCCTCTGATCATCTTTGTGGCCCTCCTCTGGACTCGGTCTAACAGGTCCATGTCTTTCATATGTTGGGGGCCCCAAAGCTGGACGCAGTACTCCAGGTGGGGTCTCACAAGAGTGGAGTGGAGGGGCAGAATCACTGCCTTTGACCTGCTGGCCACATTCTTTTGATGCAGCCCAGGATGTGGATGGCTTTCTGGGCTGTGAGCGCACATTGCTGGCTCATGTCCAGCTTTTCATCCACCAATATCCCCAAGTCTTCGTAAGAGCTGCTCTCAATCCCTTCATCCCCCAGCTTGTATTGATACTGGGTATTGCCCTGATCCAGGTGCAGGACCCTACACTTGACCTCATTGAACCTCAGGAGGTTCACATGGGCCCACTTCTCAAGCTTATCCAGGTCCCTCTAGATGGCATCCCATCCTTTGGGTGTGTCAAATGCACCACTCAGCTTGGTGTCATCCGCAAACTTGCTGAGGGTACTCTTGATCCCACTGTCATTGATGAAGATATTGAACAGTACTGGTCCCAATATCTATCACCTGGTGCCTCTGTCTGGTTCAGACTTTGGGTAATACCCAGCACACTGATGCTTTGGTCCAAGTCAGGGGTCCTTTGCTGTTCCCAGAATGCAAATACTTGTAGTCACTGTGAATTTGGAAAGAGTACCCGGACAAAACTGGTTGGAATGCTGCTCATGAAGAACATTATGAAAGCGTCTGATTTAGAAATGTCAGCAAGAGAGCACAGATATTTCAATTTGAAAGAACATGATATAACTTTCTGTCAACTGTTCTATTTGAGAGAGACCTTTAAATTAAACCAACAAGAAATGTGAATTTTAAGTTTACTCAGATTTTCTTCATTGATATTTTCTCATTTGTAACAGTAATTTCTCACTGCTGTTGAAAGTGATGCTTTTCCAGTAACATTACGATTTTGACAAAATCACATATTTCTGGATTTTGCTTTGAGAAGAAAATGTCAATCATTCATAGTACACAACAATATGAACTGGTGACCAATTGTACAACACTCCAGCCCATTTTGGAGACCACACTAGCATTGCTATTAAACATCCTAACGGTGAACTAAGGAGGAAAGAGAGGGGAATCGGGAGCTGATGCAAATGGCAAAGAGGGTGAGGAGAAAAGGTGCAACACAGAAAAAGGGAGGGAAATGCAGAGGTCGAATTGTGCAGAAATAGTTAATTGTCATATTCCACTGAAAAACAGTGAATTTTTATAACAAGACACTGAGCAGATAAATCACATTGATAACATTTACTGTATATAGATTGTTGTTTCTGATCATTGTGCCAAACTTCCTGTTATGGTCAGCAAGATGACTGATGTAGGCTTCAGGGAATACGAGAAGCACCCAGATAGCTGTGCCATACGCCGTAATTCCCGGGGGAACGCAGTCCTCTCTTCACGTTGAGTTTGGCACTTAAAGGCTGGAAACCAGAGGAGGGGAAAAAGACCTGAAGCAGAGCAATAGAGGTGAGCTGCCATAAGCCGGGCCCATCTTACCTCTGCTCTTAATACAAAAGGTTTCTTCACTGTAATGTAAAAAAAATTCTGTTCAAAATGCGTGAAACCCATCGAGGGTCTGAGCCACAGCTACTCGCCCCGTCGGAAGGCGCAGGCATAAAGCAGTGCTCCACAGCGTTTCACTGCAACGTTGTCTTCAGGCTTAATCTGGTAGCGAAATGCTTAAGCAAATAGTTACAAGAAAATGAGTTCTTAGGGCAGCTCCAATGTCACCCACATGTGCAAGATAAGGTTAGCAATTGCTCTCCTTTTTCAAGTGAAGACATTCAGCAGCTCAAATATGAAGTTAAATTGCGAACGCTTCAGCACAGGCAATAAGTGCTTATATTTACACAAAGACAATCNTTATACTGCCATTCCTTGTGCTTTTCCCAGCTCAGGGCACTGCTGACAAGGAATGAAATCTATCACTCTCTCTTTCCAGAAATCCCCCCCCCTCCCCGCTTCTCTCTACTCTCGACAACAACAGCACAGAAGAGTGCAGCCTTAAAACAAAATTTTCTACAGTGTGTCATGTTGCTGCTGAAATTTAATGATATTCAGGGCTAGGAGAAAAGAGCAGCTGCCCTCCAGGTGGTGTTCCATAAACGCTCCCCAGAACCCAGCAGGAAGCTGTATAAGTTCAATTCAGTGAAGCAAATTCAATCATTTGCCCCTTTGTAAATGGAGCATAAGCAAAAAAAAAAAAATAATTCTTTGAAGGATCCTAGCACAACAACTACACGTACCTAAAAACTCACAAACACATTTTTTTTGCTGGCGTCGCTATATTTCCGATAAGCTTAACGGGATCTTACCAGCAGCAATTGCGCTTTGGAGCGCCGTGGAAAAGGTATAAGAAACTCCCATAAATATCCAATATTTGTTTCACGCAGAACTCAACAATTAGTGGTGACTAAAATGCTGTAAGGTTAAGAAGTTGTCTTCATAGTGCTTTTTAATAAACATTAAACAGCTTTTCCAAGGAATTAACTTTTTATGACAAACATAATTAGTGCAGCATTATTTGATTAAGTATGAAGACTATTGTGGATTTTCAGTTCAGGTTATTATTATTTTGTTACAGACTCTACCTACAAATTAGAAGTGCAGCAGTAAATCTTTTGAGCCACAGCTCCTTTTAATACTAATTATTGTCTTAATGCCTAAGATTCACAATTATCCTGCACAGCCACAATTTACAACTGGCTTTATTAATACGTTATTCAAAATGATGCACAACCATGTTGTTACAGAAGTCTGCCTCAACTATTTATTAGATATAAGTGAATGACAGTATTTTTACCTTAAAATATCTTTGCAGGTTTGAACTTCACCTTGTAAACAAGATGAAAGTGAATGTTTTTCCTCTAATTTGCTGAACATTTGGCCTGCTCTGCTTTTTATCTTAAACAGGTATGAAATATATTAGAAAGTGATAAAAGACATTTTCTGTCCTCATGCAACTAAATAACTAAAAAAAAAAATAAACAACTTGGATTTGAAAATAGGAATTTGGCAAATGATTATCTCTTGTGGCACTTTGAGGGAAAAAAATGCAGAGCTGAAATTCTGTGTACTGGAAACCGTCTGAATTTCACAGTGCATTTTCTGTTGGTAGTGTTTTAGAAAGGCTTTCAAATTCACCAAATGTATATATGGAGAGGAAGCAGCTGGATTAACCTGATATCAAATTAATGATCCGCTTTCAAAGGGTGCTTTTAGGAAGGAAGAAGGCCTGGTTTCATATCATGAAAGGCCATTCAAGGTCTCATAACCTGGTTTTGGTATTTTTTGAGTGGCACTGCATTAAGATGGCAAACCACAAAACCTGTAGTCCAGTTCTTGAAACGGTGTTTTCTTTATGGACTATTACTCTGTCAAAACTCTACTTTTATAAGGCGCCCAAGTATGAATTTATACAACAATAAAATTTCTAAAGAAGCCATAAATGTCTAAGGGATAAGTAATGATTGTTATCACAAAAGTATGCATACCAGAGTATGTATTTAACCAATACGCTCACTTTCCTTTACCAAATCAATAGTCATATATTTTCCCAGCCCCTTTTTCACGCTGCACTGTTTTGCAATACCATAAACTCTGCCAGCCCAACGGCCAGACGCCAAACTCAAACTGTCACAGCATTTGTGCAGACTGCCAAATTGCTCGCTGAGCCCCGGTTCTCGGCCAGGCCCGGGTTCCCCCAGCGCACCCGGAGAGAGCAACCAGCAACCCCAGTAAAGCGGGAGGATGGAGCGACTGGTTCAGGCTGAGCTTCCCATTGCCACCATCTCAAGCCAAGTGCCTTAGTAATTCACGTCCCAGTTCAGCTTGAGTCACCAAGATGGTACAAGGTGATAGCATTGGGTGCTCTGACTGGTTTGTGTAGGCTGGAACACGTGTGTGTGGACCAGTCGCAGAGCCCCATCCCGCACAACGACGGGGACGCTGCAGTAAAGGGATGTTGGACATCGGGATGCTCTCATTAGCTCTCTTGCAATAGTGCTCACCTGGGGTTGTAACAACTTTACTCCATTTGATGGAGAGGAAGTTTCAACCCTTGCTCCGAATTTCCTCACCTTTATTTCCCCACTTTATATCCTATTTGTGTGTTGAGTACATATCAGCATACGCTACATCTGGTTCTTTTTTTTTTTTTTNCTAAAATTGCTTCTGTAGCTGCTGGGCCATAGGGTTTCCCTTATCTCTGATGCTGGGCAGACAGCCCTGTTTCTCTAAAGAATATTTCTGAGGCTGTCATAGAAATCACAAGTTTTCTAAATTAAATGAAAAATATTTCTCCGATTAGCTGAGAACACTAAGAACAACTCTTTGAGCATTAAAGCTATGAACTGATAACTTTGATACAAAATTCATGATCAGTGGACCAAATACTCTTCTGTTAGAAATTATTTTATTAGATGATGAACAGCACGTACAAGGAGCAGGAATAAATATTTGATAGGATCTATACATCTTTGCTTATGAAATTGAGAAGTTATCATAAAGCCCACTGAAAAAAACTGCTCCCCTGTTATCTGCTCCCCTAAATTTTCCATCTTTATTGCATAAAATTTGTAGAGATATGTCCATTTTGAGCCTTCCCCTGGTAGGAAGAGAAAGAAGGCAGAACTGTTTAACATAATAAGCAATGCAGTCTGAATACAATGATGTGAGCTGTGGCTCTGGTCTGTGTAGCTGTATTAATTTCTGTGGAAGAATTCCTAATTTAAACCATTTTTCAGGAGAATACAATGCTTTGAGTGTTTTGAGGGTTTTTTTCTGTGTTATCTAGGAAAGCATATGCTCAAAATGGGGATAGACCCTGTTAGAGGTATAGGAAAGTAGCTGTCTCTTGAAAAGTGTTTTAAAACTCTGAAAGCGAAGCATGAAAAGCAGAATTGGTCAAGCAATATTATTTTCTGAACTAAAAATGGGATAAATGTTAGCTTTTGAGGAATTTGCAACTCAGCCAGGAAACATTCCCCTTATCTGCAATTTTTCAGCATTTGCTAACTATTTTTTTGCTTATGTGACATTCCTGACTGAATTGCATACCGTTCGGACTCTCCGGGATGGTCGACTGCTCATTTTTTGTACTCCTTGACTGCATGACTAAAGCTGCAGTTGGACATCTGTGGGTAAAATACACAGGATTTTTTTTTTTTTTTTTTTTTNTTTTTTTTTTTTTTTTTTTTTTGTGAAGCAACTTCGCATTGTTCAACAGAAAGTCCTTCATTTCCCATTTTTCCCCCCGCTCTCACAAAATCATTCGTTCTGCTACTCCCAGCACCGGTGCAGGATGCGGAGCCGGTGTGTGAAAAGCAAGGAACTATTTATATCAACACCTCTACAAGCAGCTCTTTAAAGCAGCGTGCAGGGCTGAGTACGCCTCTCTCTTTTGACCTTCTGCCCCCTGCGCTGGCTGGCTCAGCCTTATCTGCGATCAGAATGCCTGACCCTCCACATCCTCACGGGTCACAGGTATTTCCTTCCACATGGGACCTGAAGGGTACTTCTAATTCTAGTAGCTAAACCACATTTTTTTCCCCCCGGTGGATTTCAACAATGAAGTTGTATTCATATAGCGCTTTTTTTTTTTTCATATCAGCCTACTCTTTTTTTTCCCCACTGATTTGTTGCTATTTGACAGTCTAAAGAGAATTATTAAGCCTATCCTATTTTCTTAGTTTTTACTGCAAATATTTGCCTGTTTTGCTTACTATTTATTAAAAGGTTGCAGGAAGCCAGATATATTTTACACTAAATAATAGTTCTGAATAATTGATATGTTAAAAACATGTCACCCACAATACTCACAGAACTCCAAGAAAAGAAACATCATATCGTTTGTCTGAAACAATCCGATTTCGATGTAACTTGTCTGAATTCCTGTGCTGATTGTAGAAATGGCTCTCATCCCTGGCTACATTTGCTGATATTCTCTTCCTGAGGGTCAGGTCAATCAGGCTACAGACACTTGTTCCCTGCAGCTTTTGGATTCCAGTGTCAAGACAAGTCATAAACAGAGAAAAATCTCGTTGCATTTGGGAAGTGAACATCGCAGGAAATCCGTCTGCCTTTTGCACCATTTTATTGTATAATCCGTTGCGTCCTTTGCTGCACCTAGCAAGTCAAAATGCCATTAAATGACCTCTTAATGTGTCCTTTATTCCCATTTTTTCAAAAATTAAATTTACTGAGCAGGGTGCAATTAGTAGGCTGAGAGAGAGGATGAAATGCTCATCCCTGTGAAATCAGTGGCAAAGTGATTTATACAAACAGGAGCCCAAGCAGGAACAGGAGAAGAGAAAACACGAGCATGGTAGCTACCATCTCCTGAGATCTCCATGGATGCGTGCTGCTCTCATGAGATCTTACTGCAATCCACACAATGACTAAGGGCTTCTTGGTCTGAAATCTGATGTTGACTGCCTTATTCCTCCAGCACCTGCTGTAGGTGCTGTAGGTGCTCTTGGTCTTGTGCTGGAGGCTGTGGCAAAGGGTTCATCCCCGGCCCCTGCCACTGTCTTGGCTTTTTGCACAGTTGGTGGAGAGTTAACATGGCCATGTCCCCTACGGTAGATGTTCTGACTAATTTAGAAGAAGAGATAAAGATACACAAATCCAGAGATTCAAATATGTCATTTACTTTTAAAAACAGTGGTTTTGTTTGAATTTTCCTACCTTTTCTGTGGCACCAAATCTCTAAGTATGGAGAATAATTACACTCCTGAGCCTCTCTTGCAAGGAGGATGACACCCAGTTACATGGTTACACGCCGTGCAGGTCATTTCCAACGTTAAGGAAGAAACAGAGTGGACAGGCTCATTTTCACTCATGAGCTACAAGGCAAGTACCAAGGAGTTCCAGGTTTTCAGCTGTGAGAAAAAGTTTTGTTTTTTAAAACATGACACCGTGACTTAATATGTAAACAAACCAAATCTCCAATAGTGAATTTTCCTATTAAAAGCCTCAGTTAACAATTCAAGTGTCTTCTCTCTGATTTTGAAAAGAATTTCTGAAGCCAGTAAGACCTATATTTTTGATAGATAGATAGAAAGAAAGAAAGAAAACTATGGATTTACAAATAGAGATTTTATAGATATATATATCTCAAGTATGTACTCAGTAAAGGCATTTATATCCAAATCTGTTATTTTTCTAAATGTCAGCTGAGAGGGATTTTTTTTACCTCTAGGTTATAAATTCCTGAAATTAGGGGTTCATAATATGGAATTGTTTAGAAACCTTTATTTATAGCAGCACTAGCAGATGCTGCAATAATGAACAGTGGCCTCTAAGTTGTTCTCATTCTGGTATTCCAATCATTCATACCAATTTTTATCATGAGCCCTCTAATGCAGTGTAATGTACAGCGTCTCTGCCACACAATCGACACACACGTTTTTCACGTGTCTGTATCTTTTCTTGTGAGCAGAGCTCTGTAATTGAAAGCATTTTATCAGCTCTGGAGTAAAAGACATCAGGGGTGGGAGGGAAGGGATTTAGGTACACAGCTCTTGTTGATAATGAGAGCTTCACTATTACTAAATGTTTACTAAAGATAAGAACAAAATATATTTGTGGCGTGAACTTCAGATAATATTTTACCTGCTCTTTGAGCAGGTAAGCAAAACAAACACTTTGCTCTATCATTTTCGGTAGTGAACTCAGCAATAATTTGCAGAGAGAGAGAAAGAAAGAAAGAAAAAAAAAAGAGCAACCTTGACTCTGCTTATACTACACTAAATGGTGCTATTTAGAGAGGGGGTAAAGCGAGGGCAGGGCAGAGCCATACTTCCTCTGGGAATATTTGGAAAAAGACTGCACAAAGTGCCTGTGATGACAGAGATTGGTCTTTGGGTGTTCTCGACGTGCTTTGGGGTGGGTGGGGAAGGAGCCCCACTGCTCCCTTTTTCTTGCCCATCATCTTTCTGAGTGTGTTTCCTTGGAGGTGCCAAACCCCGACTCCTCTCTTTGCTCAGCCGGGCTCTCAAGTCTTCCTTTATTCTCTGCATCCATGACAAACATTCACCATCTAAGTACAAGCATTATTTAACACCTTAGTTCTGACAGTCCTTTAACAAATACCACCGTCTCCAGTCACAGTGTTTCCAGGGAAAGCCCTGACAGCTGTGAAGCTCTCGCGTCTCAGGTACCCTCACAGGTGGGTGAACACCAGACGTGAGAGCAGAAGGGCTAATTCATCCTTTCCCTAACACCATCTACGCCAGCACAGAGTACTCACGGACCAGGCTTGGGGGCACCCCAGCTTGCTCTGAGTCCAGCTTGCTGTTCACAGCCTGCTCCAGCTCGTCAGGGACCGCATTGCTGGGGTGGCCACGAATACGGGGCAGAGGGGAAATGTGGGGTGGCCACAAATACGGGGCGGAGGGGGATGCGCGCCAGCATCTGAATTAGAGATAACTGCGATCTGTAAAGTCTAGTTTCTAAATCTAGTTTAGTGCTTGCAGTAGCCCTTTGGAAACACGGTAAGATCGCCAGTGATGAACTTCTCTGACACTTTAAGTCTCTGGGGAGCCTTACCTCCACATTAGCTGTAGAGGGTCTTCATCTGCATCCGGCTGAGATAGCTGCCAGGGCCTCGAGCTGGGCAGGTTTGTTTACTCAAGCATTTACCTGATTACTCACATGACAGTGATAAGGAGCGTATTTGTTGGCAAACAGGTGTAACTCATCAATAATGGTAGCAGGAGGTCATTTGATGACATACTTGGACACATTGTGTATTTGTTTAGTTTTAAAAGTACTCATCTGTCAGAGGAAGGGCAGCTGAAGACGCACACTGCATAAATCAGAGGAAAGCCACTTCAGCACGACCCAAAATCCCATGCGTGCTTTTTGGCCCTCGTACTGGCCATAACAGTCACCTTCCCAATTACCAGCTATGTTGGTTTGGTGTGGAAACGGGCTTTGCTTGGCTGTCGGGAGGTTAGTGCAGGTGTGACACCTTGCCCAGGGTGTGGGGACACGCACACCCCCCCAGCTGCTGCTGTGGGCAGCACGGGCTGTGCCTGGAGCCGGCAGAGCCAGGACATACTGGGGCAAATGCCATGGCCCATTTGAGGCAGCCAGCACCTTGGAGCTGAGCTGGGTTCAAACCTGTGTTCTCTTGAAGTCATTTTTGTTGCCAGATAGGTTAGACTGTGTTTCTCTACAGGGTACGAAAACAGTAAATTCATTATAGATGGTGGTGTCCTATCAGCTGTTCTAGAATCGTGGCTCTGTAATGGCATGAATTGGATCTGTGATGAAAATAAACTCTCTAGACATTTACTCCCTTTCCAGATAAGTTGCATTTGGTCTGCTCCCAAAACTCTTGCCTGATTGTGATGAAGTGGGCAACTCTTACTCCACTGGGCTGATAGAAGGTATGGTCCTTGATGTAGTATAAAACCTCACTTGTTTTCATTTTACGGCCAGAAATCATTATGGCTTTGCTCATGTATGACATTTTTCTCATATACACTGACAGTCAAGTCCCCACCCTGATTCTGTGGGCAGCTGCATATTTAGGATGCTCTTTCTGCTAAATGCCATTGCACACCCCCTCTTCCACATCAGTTTTATGCAAAACCTGTAAGATTCTGAAATATCCTGTGGAGGCCAAGCCCTGTGCTGGCATTTGCATATATAAAGAGGTTATCACAATAGTGATGTTTGTTTTAACCTTGGTTTTCTTTATAATAAGCAACTGGGCCCTT
Source organism: Anarhynchus alexandrinus (assembly GCA_008711295.1). Classification (NCBI taxonomy): domain Eukaryota; kingdom Metazoa; phylum Chordata; class Aves; order Charadriiformes; family Charadriidae; genus Anarhynchus; species Anarhynchus alexandrinus. Next base: position 2,350,999 of record VUYV01000052.1, on the reverse strand, counting down.
CAGATTGAATACTAGAGAGTCTTCTTGTTTTGTTTTTGTCAGTGCATTATTCTCCTTCTGTATGAATATGTATTATTGTAGGGCTGTGATGAGGATAATGAGATACTAGCACTGATTTATTTACAATATATACATATGTGTGTGTTTGTAAATGCGTATATGCAAAGGAAGGCCATGGAAACATTTCTATATTCATGCTGTTTAAAAACAACAATGCAAAAATAATCAAGTAAAAAGCAACAAGCAAAAATAATCAAGCAATTGAAAAGGGCATGTGCATGCAAGACAAGAGAGAAGAAAAAGCACCAAGCTATATTTTTGGTCAGTATCTATTTTTAGCATTTCCCACTATGCTTTGTTATGTCAGTTGTTCTACAGTGGGGACAAAAAGAAATTATCTTACTGTGTGATTATCTTGGAAGGATAGATGTGCATGAAATTTAAGGATGAGGAGTCTGTATCAAGATATAGAAATGTTTAGTATTTGATTTTAAAGGTCTTATTTTAGTATTTCTTACTCCCAAATTCCCCTCTCCCTTCCTCCTGCCCCCCTCCAGTTCTAAATAACTGCAACCCTCCTATACCCAAGTATATCAAATCTGCATAGAAGAAAGGGTATTTCGCAGAGTTTGAGACATTTTTCAGTAGATGTAAATTGAAACAGGTTGTAATTAAAATGTGCAATAACAGAACCTTGAAGGAAATACTTAAACGTTTGTGCTGCCTTCCCTAAAAAGAAAATACCTTTTTGCTTAAACAATTCTTTTTTAAAATTCACTTTCTAAAAGTAGCTGTCAAGCTTCCTACCAAAGTTAAAGTTCCTGCGAAAAAGTTTTGACTGATTTTCATTTGCGTCTTTCAAGCTTTTAACTGTGTATTTAAGAAGCCCTCTTCAGGGCATGCAATTATGTAAGCATGCATATATACATACATTCAGAGAGAGGGAGAAAGAAAGAGGAAGAGAGCACCAGTAACTGATGCCATTCAGATTTTTCAAGAAAATTATATTCTTTTCTCATTCGTGAATTCTGTAAACGCACGCACATTAATTAACAGAGCTGCAGTAAGCAATTCACCATTGATTCCCAATGTGGTAAGCCAGTGCCTCTTTTTTTCCCACTGGGGAAGGGTCACACACTCGCTGCCATTCGTTCGCTCACTTACTCGTGGGAGGGAAACCCAACCTCCCAACTGCCAGCACTGAGATATATGTTTGACACAGTTGTTTTAGCCGAGTGAGTCCAGTAGCCAAGAAAAGGAAAAGGTTGCAAGCTTGGAACAAAATTAGTGTATTTAAGTGTTTAATCTTCTCTTCTTGTTGATTTTGTCATCAATTTTTGTAAGCTTTTCGTAAGCTGGTAACCTTGCAGAGATTCCCCTCCTTCAACTTCTTGTTTTGGAAAACAATTTAAAAAATAAAACGAATTGATGGACTACCTTGCCAGGTGTTTACTTATTTTTTTCTCACAATCCTACTGATTACCTGAATTTAAATGATTGGCACTATGCTTTTAATATGAAAGCAGATAGTGCATACATTAAGTAGAGCAATTAGCATACTTCTGACAACCACTTGCCTCTTCCTTGCTCTTTCCTTGCATATGCATGTTTGTGCACCTTGCAGCAACAGAAGGTTTGTCAGAAAGAGTCGTGATGAAGCCAGGAAATTGCAAGAAATGACGAAAATTTGAGGGGGAAAACGATGAACAGGAAGCCACAAACAACAAGAAACCCAGAAAGGATTATAATGTAGATATGCACAGATATTGTAATTTGAACCACACCGAATAAACTGCTTGGATTTGTTGTAATTTTCTCATCCTTTAGCTTGCAGAAAATTTACAGAGTAAAATCAACAGCTTTCATATCACTCTTCTCTGAAGTGCAGTTCAAATTCTCTTAAATTCTCCCATCTTGAGCTGTAATTAGAAAATGAACCGGGACAGTGCAGACATCCTCATTGCTAACTGCACAGTCAATACAAAATTCTTTTTATAAGGGGAAGGATGTAATTGCCTCCAGCCCTAAACAAACCTCAGGGATACTATTGCCAAGTCCATTCAAGTTCATGAAACTCAACAGTGCCACAGCTAAGGAGAAAACCTCATCACTCATCAAGTGTCTGTGCGCAGACCCAGAGCATTTGCTCTGAAGAGTCAGTTGTGATGTCTCAGTCGGTTGTGTCTGAAGTGTGTTATCATTTTCTTTGTTTAGCAAATATAAAGGCTGGAATAGACTGCTTTATTTACAATGTGCAGGGATTAAATTTTTCTTCCTCCTGAGACCTAATTTAAAGATCTGTTTTTCCCTCAGTTCTACGTTTACTTGTGTTTTGAACAGCAAATTGAAGAACCATTATGTTAATGCATGAAATTCCTAATCTTGAATTAAAATCTTCTCCTCGTCGCTTCTTTGCTCACATAGTAACCAAGGGGACCCTAAAGAGTGGGAATGAATTCAACACCTCTGTCCTGCTGTTGTTGGAACGGAAAACACCGCAGAGGTAATTCACTCGGTCCCACCTTGCTCACACAAGGCTCTCTAGCAGCTGATCGCTCTCCGGGGACACTGTTTACTCGCCCTTGGATAGCATAGATATGAGATAAAAACAAGAGAAACACAAGTTACAATTGTAATTCCCTGAGTCCTTCACCCACAGAAGACATTACTTGCTGGCTGGAACTTATTTTCATTAATGGATTTTGTGTTTGTGGGCATCTTGACAGGTTTGGTGACTGACTTCTTTCCAGAAGAGATACAGCGCTGATGGCCAGAGTGCATGTTCCTCCCTCTCTGGCTCACACGTCAGTTATGCTCTGCAAAGGCTCTCTAAGGAGCCATTCAGTCTCTGTGTTGGTTAAAGGTAGAATTCACTGTTGTGCCAAGAGGGCCCATGCACCAAAACCAGAATTAAATGATGCTTAAATATCTAGTCTTCTGTGAGGGATAAATTTCACCCTTAGTCCTTATATTCTGTTGAGGAAGCCGACAGGGATGACATATTGCGCCACTGCTAGTTTTTTTCAGATGTAGTTTTAAACCCAGAAACACAGTTCCAAATTTCTTTTGTAGCCACTACATTGAACAATAAAAAAATTTGTCACGGAAAGGATGATGAAACAAATTTGGAAGACTAAATTGAAATTATCTGTTTACAAAACATTGGTCTAACTCTGCAGAAAACCACTGTGATTTGCAAAGGCTCAAGCCAGTCCCGTTCTTCTTTCTCGGGTGAATACCTCTCAGGTGAATATATCCCAAATTATAGTGAAAGAAATCTAACTTTTCAGTTGAGATGATTCTTACTATTCATGGGGAAGATTCTCTTTTCCTGTAGGTATTAGTCCAGAAAGTCTTTGGAAACAGCAAAAAGAATCAACCACAATACAATCTACAATCATCAGCATGACTTATAGCAACTCTGATTCTGCATTAAAAATATTTCTGCAAGAAAAGCTGTTAAATTCTGATCGATATTGTCCCTTTTCTCTCCCTACCTTATTGCTGTAACATTTTTTTTTTGAATGTTTTAGGCAGAAAAGCATTTTCTGAAGAAAAAGGTAAACTTGCATGGGCTGTGCTTAAGTAGAAAAGGTGTGATGGAGAACATCGTAACAGATTTTACTTTGTACTGTGATTACATCTTTCATCTGATGACCTTAAAGTTGAAGTCTAATAGTTAATCTCTACAGTGCTCTTTTGAGACAGGTTGTATTTGAACCACCACTGCTAGAATCCAGGACAGGTAACTTCAGCTGTATGACAGTACATAGAAATGAAGCCCGGTATTTTAAAGTAATGAAGAAAAATGGATGACATAAAATTGAAACTTCAGGAGGAATTTACAGAAGTAGAATATAATTACAAGAATTGGAATCTGGCCAAAACATTGACATTAACACCAACTCCTGTGAAATGTCATGAAATATTTAACAACAAGTTGCTAGCCCAAGGGAAGCAATCCCAGGACAAGTACCTACACTCATGTTTCATTTTTAAAAAAAAAAATGTAAAAATATAAAGACAGAAAGGATACTTTAATTAAAGCTATAAAATATATTTGGCACATTTGGGTACAATATTTGAAACTAGTTCCTGGTGTCTCTGAACTTGTGTATGCAAGGGAATGGACTGGGATAAATTAGTCAGCAGTAGTTACTTTGGAATAGCTCCTTTCATGGGCAATGTATTTTAGAATAGAAATTATTCTATTCTGGTATAATTGTCACATTCACAATGTTCATCAAGTGATAAAGAAAAAAAAATTATAACGAACCTGTAATCCAAAATAGATTGTCCACAAAGCAAATTACAACAAACTATTCCAAATAGATATTGTAGCATGAAGTATTGCACGACAGTTATTCTGGCCCGTGCCGTTATTGGAAAGAAGTCCCCAACATACGCTGTAGAGCAGGCAATGCAGATGCTGCAGCCCATGTAGCTGTGTAAATTCTGTTGACTATTAGGATTTAACTAAATGTTCACATCATCTTTGGTTCTCAGAGGCTGTATTCCAGAAAACTTGTTTCAGAATTATCTGTTCTAAAAAAGGTGCTACATCTATATGTGACACTTCTATCGCCACCGGTCTGACACTATTACAGCTACAGCAAACTATTACTAAAGGGTTAAATACAGAAAGATTAAACTCACCATGAAAATTGTCATGTGCTTGACAGTCCTTCAGAGTATGCTGTAATCCAGAATAACGATTCATTGTAAGAGCAATCATTCCAATAATTCCAAAATCTTTGTCTCAAAAAGTCAGTGACGACTGAAGTAAATAAAAAGAAGTGACGGTCATAAATATCTTAACTCCACTATTTAGGTACAAATCAATTTTTTTTCATGTCTCAGCCAAAGATCTTACTTTCTAAAAGTGCAACTCCAAGGTAACTAATTGAAATCAATCTTAATTGATTTTTTTTTCTATGGAGCTTCTCACCTGGTGGCTGTGGGCAGTTTTAGATACATACATATCTTAAAAAAATCTACTGCAAAATCATGACTCTTCACTGAAGAAAGCCACCCCTTGTGTGCAGCTCAGACTGTCCTACATGCAAAAGTAGAAGGTGTGTGAGCACAGAGGGTGCATTGTCTGCAGAAAGACAGATGTGCATGTACCAGTCAGCATCCAAAGTAATCACTGAGCTACACACACCCGACTTTAATCTTCTTCCTGCTGCTGTTAAGGCACAAATTCTTTGCCATCCTATTCTTAATACAGAATCACGATCCCTTATTTTGCTTAGCCTGATAGTCACTTTAGCTGCTTCAGATGTGCGCTGCACCAAATCGCTATTGCTTTACTTGGGCAGCATAGAAAACTGCCATCAGCATTTCCATTTTTGGAAAAAAGGCTCTGGAGCTTTCAATAGCCACAAGAAACCAGGATCTCAGTTTTATGTCTCATGAAGGGGATAGCTCCAGCAGCACACCGATTCTTGCTATGGTGCTGCAAATTCACTCAAAAAACTTGCCTCCTTTTCTTGAAGTCCTGACCCGGCATTCTCACATTCTGAAGAAGTTTTAAATGGTTATTTCAGTGCAATTTTGAATTACACAGAAACAGAAAGGCAGACTGGCTACTTTCCTTTTAGTTCTTAGGTCTCTTGGTCCATAAAGACCTGAAAGCCCTCAGCAACTTCAAGGAGGGAACTGTGCAAACTACACGAAGAAAATGTTCACAGCAGCATGGGAAACGAGGTGAATATTTAGCTCAGATCTTACAAGGCAAATCTTAACATGATACCAATCTGAGTGTGAAATAGTCTCTTAATGGAATTGATTAAACTTCTATCATCTCATTTATAATTAAGCATCACAAAGCGTCTAGAAGTATACCGTCAAGAACAGTCCATTGGAAAGGGATGAATTAGTTGAGACAATAAAATGTTTCAGTAGAAAGTGCCTGACTTCTGAGAATATCTTTCAATTATTTTAGAGATTCACAGTATAAATGTCTCCATCTGAATAGTTACTGAGGGTATTTTAACAGTCAGTAGAAAGAATTAGATGCTTCTGGGATATTATTCATCAAACACTAAAGTTTTTTGTGCTAAAGTAAATATCTGAAATACATTGGATGATTCATACCCAATAAGTGACTCTCTTGAGCATTGTGTTAAGTTCATGCGGCAAGGTTTTGGTTGCAGGAGGGCATTAGCACTAAAGGTCAGCAGAAAGTAAAGCTCACTGTAAAAAGTGAAGTTATGGAAGACAAATCTCACCTGTTTTGCATACCAACTTTGTAGGTATATGGAAGGTGGGAGCGTCTCCCCTTCTCTGTTACCTGCAGAGGAGCCAGGCACGACTGGAATTCAAATATTATAGGAACTTCTCCCACCTGAATGAGGACAGACCGTGGCCCTGTGGCGTTGGCTGCAGAACCTACCCGAGCTCTTAGCTGCTGCATGCTGCAGAAGGAATAGAGTTCTTTATTTGTTCAACCTATGCACAGATGAGTTTCAGGATGAAATTTTTCCTCATGCTGTGCCAAAAGAGAGGATACTTTTAAAAACTTTTAAAATACATCTCCATGTGTGCTATATGTATAACCAAAAAGCAAGTGCAAAATAATCAAAATAGATCATCAGATGTACATTGCCATCTTTTTGCATCTTCTATTTACCCATAATAAAGTCACTGTGTTTGCCTCAATACTGTTAGGTAATTTTAATTCTGTTTCCAGTGACATAAAACATGAATAATTCAATTGTTCAATTTCTATGATTTGAACAATAAACACTGACATGTAAATAATATTATGAAAGAAAAAAATCATAACACTTGATAATTTTGTCAAATACTTTTCAGAAAATGTTCTTAAAGTGTTCTTTTTTTTCCTTTTTGTATTGAATCTATTCATACGAAACATGTCTGGCATTTTTTGAGAGGGGCCTTCCTATGTTTGGGGGTTTTTTTTCCTTTTTTTTTTGTCCTGTTTCTACTATTGAACACCTATTCAAAATTTTCTTACCTTGCAGTGGTGTATGAAAATGAAGAAAGAAATAAAACAGTAACTGAAAATCTCTAACTTTACAAAATTCCATTAACTTTTGGAAAGGTAGCTTGGCCAATTTATAGTGGTTTGTTTTGTTTTGTTTCTTTTCCATAACTATTTGTAAACAAAGGAAACACGTGAACAGCTGAGAGTGGTTAAAGGAAATAAAAATGAGAAGTGAGGTGGGAGAACCTTGCCACAACTTAACACAGTTCCTTGATGGTAAATTAAGAGTAATAAATGAAAGGGAAAAAATAAAAGGGAAAAAGTGTATTACAATTCAAATCTCTTTAAACTTAATTTCAACTGGTGAAAAGGAGCAAATTCATTGCAGAAGTACAGATCCACAGAGGTGAGTTATTCATCACTCTTTTGCAAAAGAGACCATTGTGTTGAGGCAGGTACAATTTTGCTGACTATGGCAAAACACAACTCAATTCAGTGTTTCACTGATGAGGCCAGGTTTAAATTTAGCTTTAGGGCCTTCACAAGGATTATTAGCAGGACGAAGCCTCCAGGCATTTTCTAGGTCACTGGTGGCCATTTTGCACAACTGCCTGTTGTCTTTTGCAGAGGGTGGGTGTCTCTTCACAGATAGTTACTTCTTGCCTGACTTATTTGAAGAGAACATGCTCAAACAAGCAAACCACTACTAACTTCTTTGGGAGTTGTCTGGAAAATCTGTTCTCTTCACCGGTTTCGTACTTCTCTGGGGCGGTATTTCATTACTGGAGAAATGCTCGGGGGAAGCTCGTGCAAGGGTGATGATCTACAGGGTGGAAAATGGCTGTGGGGTCTGTTTAAAAACAACAATACAAACTTGTGTGTTTTAAGTTAATTATCTTCTAAACGCCCATCTTAGTCTGCTTATTAAGGGCATTCAGAGCATAATTGCAATCTTGATTGATTCACTATTTTCCCCTTTGCAGGTCACAGTAAGCAACAACACATTTTTATAATAATCACCTACAATTAGTGAAGTGAATGGGGTTTTGAGTGCGACTTCTACATTTGTCTGTTATATATTTTCATACACCTGTTCACAGAGTTTAGTTACTGTGAAAAGCAAGAAAATATAATTAGTGATATTTTCACTGATGGAATGGAGAAATGACCTGATTACAAAAAGGCCAAGTACGTTTATCTACCAAGCGAAAAACATTCCACATCTTAAGGCATGGATTTTTTCAAGCACAGGGTTTCCTGTTGGTCTCCATGGTGGGGAGATGGATAGGGATGTATGTGTGTTGCTTTGTGACATTTTTAAGGTGAAATTTTTATATAACTACTCTGCAAAATGTCTTGCTTGCCTTGAACATTCCTTGTGATTAAACCTTTTTTTTTTTGTAATTATCTTGAAACCAAGTGTTGCAGAAAAGAGTTGTAGAAACTCTAGTGGCTAATTTTTTTTTTTTTTAAAAGCCATTTCTAAAGGAAAAAAAAAGCGGTGTATGGAAATTGTCAACCAACTCTAACTCCTCATTGCTAGAAGACCATGGCAAACTGTCTCCCTAGGAGACCATTAGCAATAACTTTGCTGAGGCAAAGTGTCTGGAGTTATGGAGTAAGACATACTCCACCTTAGTCATTTTGAGGAAGTTCTGCATCAGTGCTGCTCATGGCAGGGGCTGTCGTAAGTCACCGATTCAGGATCTCTGCTGTACAAATGGGATTACAGTTTCTCTCCTGCCCACGTGATGACAAGGCATGTCCTCCCCACGTTGGGGTAGGCTTCTGCTGGAGGAAAGGATTTTCCACTTTTAGCCATGAACACTGCTCCTGGATGGACTTGAACAGCCTGAAGGGAAAAGGGAGGGAGTGGCTGGCAGCTTTCAGAGGATATTTGTGCCAGGTAAAAGTAGGGAAAGAAAAAGACATCAAAGCCCTAATCTAGGAAAGTGATGAACGCTTCCTATAAGGCATTGAATACCTCTAATTTACCGGTCTGTTTGCATGGATAGTTACACACCCATTACAACTCTCTCTGAATTAATGTTAATTAACATTCAAATTATGTTTATAAGATTTGCAATAGTTGCAATATTTTTCATTTGCAAGTAGGAAACAGGCCCTGTAAGAATCAGGACTGGTTATATAAAAGAATACAGGTCTAAACCCCACACCTCTGTGCACCTCTGGGTGTTTAATAAGAGCCTCTCCCAAAATAAGTTGCCCACAGTTTGTATAGGGCATAGCACTCTCCTGTAAGGCTGATGGACACAGGGTTCTCCTGCGGGGCCAAGAGCAGCCTTGTTTCTATGGGCCTAAGCTACTTCTTTTCTGTTACTTTAATATACAGCCATTGCATATAAAAATGAAATACAGTTGAAAAGAGTGACTTTGACCTACATATGTTCAGCATTTGCCAATACTTAAAGTGTATGGAGAATCAGCTGGAAGAAGGCTATAAAATCACATCTCAAGAAAAGCCATAGAAAAACATCTAAATACCAAGAAAAAAAAATTCAAACAGTTTTTTTTTGTGGGTTGTTGTTTTCTTTTTTCCTTTGCCGGGCTTGGATTGTTTCCATATAAAGTTATCAGGATTGTAACCTGTGTGGAAGTGTCAAAACGCTTTTTATTGCAAGCCTGTTTTATATAAAGCTGTTATATTTTCCACTAATTATGAGAAATTCCGCCTCTGCAAACATGAGGATACGATTAGCTGATGTGAAAGATATAATGCGAGCAAACACACACATTAAGCGCCTCAAACTGGGCTTAGCATCAATGTTACTTAACACTGGCCATGTGCAAATCACCTTTCATTTGCCCTTTTCTCACATTTGCATGTTCTCTTATTTTTTATATTAACTTACGTGCATTTCGAAATTTAATCGTTTATTCCCTCTAAGCTGTTTAAAGCTTTCCTGAAGTCACACGTGAAGGGGACAAACACCTCTCTCCTTTGTCTTCCACCGTTTTGCGGTGGCAGTGGCTGATGGTGGGGAGTTAGGGTTACGCTCTGTCCCAGAGCTGGCTGTTAACAGCACGAACCCTTTGCAGGCAAGCTTTTGGGGAAAAAAAAAAAAGCTGTATGTCTGTGTCCAGTGTAGATTTAAGACTTGAAGCATCTACTGTTATTAGGTTTGTGACTCCTTGCTAACTTAATCAATACAATAGGATCTCAGGAGATTGCCGGGGTGGCCATTGCTCATTATTAAATTTGATAGATGAATCATACTACTTAATGTAAACTGGAATGCAATTCTATCAAATGGTCATATACAACCTCAGTAGGTTATGATCCAACATTTTTGAAGTCAACAAGAGTTTCTTGGCTGATTTGTTCTTGAATGAAGATTTTATTCTTCTACTTACGGATGTTTGCTCTCTAAATCAAAAACTCATGATCCATACAGAAATATATCTTTGCAAGATTAAGCTTTCCAGGAAAATGTTAATTCTTTGCTGCAATACAGGAAATATTTCACATCTAAGATTTATTAGTGGGGGTGGATNTATAAGCCTTGTCAAATTAAAGATAACTTTTTTTTTTCCCCAGAGGCACGTTAGATCGACTTGATTTGCTTACACTTCTATTTAAACTCTTTATTCCACCTTAGCAAAGACAAATGGTAGGTGCTTAGTCTCTCATTTTGTTTTCAAATAATAACGCTTCCAGCTGTCCTTCTGAAGAATTTGAATAAAGCTGCAATTCAATAATTGCATACTTACTACATTTAACTTTGCCTTCTGCTAAATTATGCAGGTAACCTATAGAGCGTCACCCTTACAAACAGAGTCCAGGCCTCTGCTCCTGTATTTCCCACTGAAATCTCAGAAAAGGCTGGTTCTTTGTATGGCCGCATTGCCGGTAAAGACGAATGCTGTTTTAGTGTCTCCAGATATCTGGAGAAGGAGGAGGTGAGCTAAGAGGAAAATGTAGGGTTTGCTGGTTGTCATTAGGACAATTAGCTGTAAAGTTATCAGGGCCCCAGCCCTGCAAATACAGCCGTGAAGAAAACCCCTGCTGAATCCATGTTATGACCAAAAAGACTCTAGCGAGGCTTAAAATTCAAATTATAAGAAGGTCAGGATGACTGTATGACTTGTGTTTACATTTTACATTAACAGAGAGTCCCCACAGCCTGAAAACAGTGATGATTTTGGATAAATAAATATTTAATGCCCTAATTTTTCACGATTGAAGAATTAAGAAAAAAAGAGTAAATTTGAAAAAAAAAATAAATCCTTACAGCAGTTTACCCATCTTTATGAAATGAAGACGAGTTCCTGTATAGGCAAATGAGCAATTTCTACTATACACCAGGAGGTCACCACACAGCATTTCTGGTACCACCAGATGACAGACATGATAATGTCTGATGACAGACATTCTAATAATTAGCTTTTTCTGTGTCTTTGCAAAAACCATCTTCATAGAATCTTTTCCTTGCTCTTCTCCTTTTTCCCTCATTAACATTTCAATCAACTGTACTTTTTGTTGGAAACCAAACTGAGAATGTGGGGAATTAATATTTTTAATGTCTTTTTAATAGGAAAAAAATGTACTCTGGATGACTGTGAGCTGTCTATTGCCTTTTGTTGTTGTTGCTATAATTGAAGTTGCACAGTATGGTACAGAGATGTATGATTTTCTTCTTCTGAAGAGACTATGGTTTTTTTATTGAGTTTAAGGTAATCAATCTTAAAAGGAAAATCAACACCAAACAGCATTGAGAATTCAAGTAGAAGAAACATGAAAACTCATCCATAGAAAGAGTAGGAGATTATAAAGATTATAAAGGTTAGGAGTCTGAGATTTTAGGTGCAGCATAGGGGTATATATAAAGAGATAAATCACAGTCCACTTTTCATACACGATAATTTTGATCCTTTTCTTGTGGTCCTGTTTCTCACATAAGATCTGTTCCTAGATCGAGCCCTGGCAAAGCACTTCTCTAACGCTTTTAATGACATGGCTCAAAGGATCATGACCTCCTCTCGGTGCCTTCCGGTGCACATATGCCCTTGTTGCCGCAGGAGTCTGCCTTAAACTGTCACCTTCACCTTCCAACACTCAGGCCACCTTGTTGGTGAGTATGGCTGCGTGGTCTGGTGTCTGCCCATAAGCCAATTCAGAGACTACTGGCGCATGATCACCAGAGGGTTACAGCTCCAGTTGCTTAAAGGCAAAAGACAAAATACTGGAAGTTTCCATTTTGGCAGATTTCATACTTAGTGAGTCTCCTATGCTTTTTTTTTGCGACTCAAAATGAGTTGTGTTAAAGTGAGGGAGATGAAGAAGAGCTCGGAGATGATGAAAGTAAGTCTAAATAAATAAATAAGTGTAAATGCATACTGCCAAATTAGAAGTTATTTCAATTCTCTTTTTCATGAAAACTCAAGCTGTTAAAGTAATTTATTCAAATTGACTCAACAGGGGTCTTGGCAAGGTAGGTCAAGGTGGATTTTCTGGTAGAAAAAACAGTTCTGAAATTCTTAGTGGAACAAATCCCCCCCCAGAAAATGAATTACAGTGTTTTCATATTCACATTAGACAACTGAAATACAATGGGGAAGGGACTATGGCACATTTATTAGAGATTGGTGTGCCATCTATTAGTTTCACACCCTGCTAATTCAAATGTGTATTTCTCAAAAGAAAAATTTGCATTATTTAAAATAAGTCAGTAATTTAAATCTGCCAGTAAAGGGAAATACAGAATCTTGATTTAATCAGTGAATGCAGTTATCGTAACTGCATACACATAAGATATATGACATATCATATGAACACTATGAAGGAGGCTGTGGAAACCCTTTGTGTTAATTAAATGATTGTAGGACTGTTTGTTAATTTTAAAATAGTAATAGGAATAGCAATTTGCCTTATCTTTGGTCAAAGGTGTCTGACTGAAAGGGTTAAGAATGTGGAAGGTACAGTAAAACGCTAAAATAAACGTGTGTGTGTGTTTCTCCCTGTTTGGCTGTTCCAGAACAACTATACAAAGGATATGATGAGTGGTAAATAAAATGAAGTACGGGGTCCTTAAGGAGCATGTGGAATTCATTGCCACGGGAGGCTGTAAAGTGGTTGTAAGGTGGTTGTATTTAAAAGAGGATTATTTTACAAGCAATAACCTGAGCTAAATTGTATGGAGCAAAGGAGCAACATTCTTCACAAGACCCCTGAGGCTGGCTCAGCATTTTCAGCTATGGCAGCAGAGCATTTCATGCCAGCGGAGGGGAGCCAAAGTGTACGCAGAGGTGACACAACAAAAAACTAACCAAATGGCAAGGAAAAGCCAAGAAAAGTGGAGAAATAGGAAGACAGCATCATAAAACTACAGCTTGTCCAAGTTCAGCTGGGCTTCTGTCCGTGTGCATCTCTTCTTGCCCGTGTTTTCTTGTTAGCTGACTCAGAGCTGCAAAGGCACTTGGCCAACGGGAAATTAAGCCCAGGAGCCGAGATGCAAGCCAGTCTGGCTGCATCTTGCCGTGGTGACTCAGCTTTGGACTGGGAATATTTTACTGATACATTGTGATATTTTACAAATATTTTTTTTGGTCATTTGCTCTTTTGAACTAACTGACTTTTTGCTGAAAGCAAGGTGAAAGTGGCCACTTGGGGAATGGGGTGTGGGAGGGCAGCTTGGAGAAGGCATGTATGCAGGAGGAGGAAACTGTCCCGACACTCGCAGAAAGGTACATCGAGGGCAGTAAAGCCCACTGCTAAAAGCCTTTCAGAAAATTTGGCTACCTCTCCTCTGGGAAATGTTTGCCTGCACTTTTCTCAGCAGGTTCCTGCTCCTTTTTATCCTCCACCTCCTCCCTCTGTTCGTGCTTAGGGGCCATAAATCTCTGTTGTGGCCCTTCCTCCAAATCTCAGCCCCGTAGCTTCTTCTTAATAACCTGTTTGGTCACCCCTACGCTTCCCGGCTGGCTTCACGTGCTGACTGAGTGGGAAAAAACTGGATAAAATCTTAAAAGAAAACCCAAGGACTTTACATTCAGTAGGCAGGACGAGAGAGAGTCAGAGAAGAGGTTTGAAGTCTGAGGTGGTGTGGATGAGGAAGCTGCTTACTAAATTATAAGCAGACTTTCTATTGGGTTTTATTGCCAAAACAACTGTAGTAATAGTAACTGTAAGCAGGCACGCTTCCTCAAGTAAACTAAATTAAGAATTGCTGGCTGAAGAGTTGCAGCGTTTTCCATGTGGCATATTTTAGCACAAGGTTAAGGGGAAAAATCCAATAACCAAATATGCTAGCTAGGAGGAGGTTAATTTACTCTCTTTATGAAAAATTGTGTTGCAAACCCTTACCTTGCTGGACATATGGACTTAGGGAAATAAAAATTCAAAATGCATAACTGTACTGTCAGTTACCTAAATCAACCCACCCATTTTTAACATTTGCCCATATCAAGATTTGCTCAGGTATCTTGTTATTAAAAATATGATAGTAAGGCAGTATGATATATGTTATCTGTTAAAAATCTATTTTTGGTAAATATTCATGAGATCATTTTAAGATTAAATTCTCTTTGAACAAGAGTAAGTTTTACATCCTCACATTGCTTATAAGGAACTTGGGAGATAGCAGGTTAAAAATTCATATGGAGAAAGTTGCATATGCCTTATTCCCACTTACAAAAAAACTGGAGCTATTTTAATGTTTTGGCATATGGAGTTATTGTAGCTCACTGAAAAAAATCCCCACCACTCAGCCCTGTGTTAGATACCAGATCTCTCTTCCTATTACGTAATGCAGGGAAATATACATACACAGTACAGTTATTTTAAATACAAAGTTTAGCAAGAATTATTGTAGCTTATATGGAAATGGAGTCTGAGAAGATTTTTAAGTTTCAAGGTTCTGTGGCTGATGGAAAAGCTCAATTTACTGTGAACCTATTTGCAGCTGGGGGCTCTACAGGAACTGGAAGAGACAGAAAACAGTGAAAAAGCAGACCGACAATGTAAAAATATAGGCAAACTCTTTGTGATCTTCCGTGGCACTGATGTGTAAGGCTAACAACTGCAGCTTCACTCCACTCTTTTCCTGTCCTTAACTAAGAACAGATCCAGATGTTGCAGGAACGTCACCACAGGGAAGCAGGAAAAGGAAGGGTGAGTTAAACAGAAAGTGATTGAGCTGAGAGTGCGCTGGGTCAAACTGCGGAGCTGCGTGGGGGAGGCGGTGAGCTGGGCTCAGGTGGGCTGGCGGAGCTTTGCTCTTGGAACGCCTCTACTGCTTCTGTGGCTTTCCTTGAAACAGCCAATCTGCCCCTTCACACGAAGTCCTTCTGAAGGGTTTTACTTTGCAAGGACAAGGGCCGCTGAAGTCGCAAGCCAGCCTTCACTTAGGCAAGCTGCAGACGTCTTCCAATGCTGAATAAGAAGTCAAGGCCAGGCTCTGAGAGGGCCTTGCTCAGGTGGCCGTATGAGATAAGGCTCGGTCTTAGAAGCTGGCCCTTGCTAACCCTCATTCAGAGGGCACTGACTAACATCCAGCCAGATTCAGGAGGTTAACATCTGAACGTTTGCCCCACTGCCAGTGTCTTCTGATTTATTAGGAAGTTTTTCAAGACTGGACATGCCATGCAGTATGTGGTCTCCCCTAGGGGATTGGTGACCGCTGGCATTAAACACTGTGGGCGGTAACTCCTGTATCAGACTTATTTCCAGATATTGTGAACTACAGCCTGGAACTAATCTTGGTCCTTAATACGCATACATCCTCCCCATTGCATCTAGACACTCCAGAAATACCCTCTCTGTATACAGCACAAAGCTGATCTTCCTGGGATTTTGACAATTTGTACCAGTTCTAGACCGTAATGGTATAAGGACACGGCTGGCACTGCGGGTCCCTGTGCTGTTTTTGGTCCATGTATGTCATTACTATTTCATCTTCTTTGCAAATCTTAAGTACCACTGCATTTTAAATGCAGATGGCAAAACGAAAATCCTCTTTACTCAAGATGAGTTGATATTATAACACTTCCCATTGTCCCAAGATGTTTCATGCCAGAGGTGAATATCTTTACACATTTAGGGGGTGCTAACATATGGCAGGTTTCACTGTGTTGGGAACAGTGCCCTTGACACTGTTCAAGTGTTCACAAAAAGCAGGCAGGAGCTGAAACCTTCTATCACCCTTCTGGAGATTTTTCCTCTATGAGTTCGTCAAATCTGTGAGTATCTCCTGTGGTCCAGAAGTTGGATTATTTGCTAAATCCCATGATCCCCTGTCAGTCCTCACTTCATAAAGACCATCTCTTAATTCTGCGACAATATGGATTGGGATATGGTTGATTTAGGCCATCAACCTACTCCTTTGTAAGATAGCTGTAAGCTCTTTTGGGTCATATATTTTGCAATGATATTTTCTCTTTTTGTCAAAGGCTCTTTTTTATGCAATCTGTTTTCCCTACTGATAACAGTGGCTCTGTTCTTAGCCTGTGGCTGATGTCAGTGGATTTTGGAGAGATCATATACACAGGGAGATGAACAAGTAAAGACAAATCAATTCAAGCAAATTAAAAACACAACAGGAGTTGCAGAGCAACACACATCATCCAGTCTTGCATAACAGACACTGGCCTTGGTTCTTTGCCTTGTAGAGTTTATAATTCACTATAAAAAAAAAGTCCAGTGGAAAGTATCTTTATTTTAACCACAACAGCCCAGTGGCTGGATTCTGAGCAGAGGAATAAGTAAAGATTTTTCTCAAATGACATCAGCATTCATTATTTGAAGTTATGGTCTTCCACTCTGTTCTCATTCCACACTGAGTCATGAAAGTTTTTCAGAGAAATACTGCATATTTAGCTGTTAGGTGTGCAAGTAAAATCAATTCCATGAGTCTAAATGCAGACTCTTTTATGATATATTTTTTCTTTCCTCAAGGCGTATTCTCATTTGTTTTCTCCTTCCTGATAATCTTCTGTTAATCCATACTATCTTCTGTCCTTTTTGTTTATTCTCTTCTTTCTTCGGAAAGGTTGTTTTGTTTTCTTTTGATTTTTACAGGATACTATGTTTCCTTTTTTTTCCTTTTGCTTTTCCCTGGCTATTTTCTTTCCCTCTGATCACTTCCCTTTATGTTGCTTTGTTGTAACATAACCTTGGTGATTTCTCTATAAACCGGAGACAGCACACGTCTGTTAGGCATCACCTTGTCAGATGCATGAGCTCTGCTGCCATTTCATCAGAAATGACCATGATCTGATTTATATATTTTGTGCTCGCCAAAAGTACTTTTTCATATTTAATGAAAATTTGGGTCTATTGTATATTATTATTCCTAGAAAACAATAAAAAGAAGACCTCAGTTCTTATCCATTTGTTTTTGACGTCATTTAGTACATGAGAAGGAGGGTCTTATATTAAAGGGTGGTAATCATCTTTCCTGTTGTCTTCATAGGGAACTTGGTGTTGGATAACCCAGCAATGTCTGTGCTGGCACGGGTGCATTGGTACTGGCTCTGGAAAGCAACCGCCTGCACTGCTAAATTGATGGAAGAGTCTCTGGCAGGCTTTCAGCCTGCGGCAGCAGACCCCACACAAGTGAGAAAGTTTGCCTGCGGCCACCCTGATTTGGAGGGCTGTAGGGTTTAAGAGTGTGGACATGGCTGGGATGTGCTAGCTGAGTCAGCGAATAGCTTTGCACGCCGTTAGCTAGAAGAGATGGAGGCTGTGAGTGGGCATCCCCACTGTCACAGCACACTGAAATGAACGTTGCTGACCCTCCACGTGCCTCCTGGAGATCTGCACAAGGAAAAATACCGTGATCCTTTCCTGCGAGAGGTAGCACTCACGTGTGAAGGAGTTGACCTTTTTACAGCCAGGGTCACTCCCAGGAAAAGCATTTCAGAACTCACCTCATTACTAAGACTACAGCAATGGTCCCCACCTGTGCAGCTCTTCCCTGTATATTTTCAATGCAAATAGAATACTATGACTGCTTGCTTCAACACGCACCTCGCCAGCCACCTCTGAGCCTTCCTTCAGTCACAACCCTTGAAGCATTTCCTTGAAACCCTTCAGGACTGGGATTTGTTCCCATGTCTGTTGTCAGACCTCTGTGAATCATCATGTATTCACCTCCCCAACATGAATCAGTAGGATACATGTGGTAGGCATCAAGGAGCAGATGATCAGGTATGGTAGCTTCCTTAGGCAGTTGTCCATTTCTCAGTGTTAGAAAACCAAGTTATGTTGTAAATACCAGTAAAAGGTACCCGCTTCCAGCAAAAGGCACCTGCTGAGGAGCATGGTAAGCACATGCAGAACCATAGGAGCATAATGAAATCTACCAAGAAATGCAGGAGAAGCGAATTGAATATATCTTCTAATCCCCGTCTTCACACAGGCCCATTCCTTTCCTGTTTCTGTTACTTTAACACCATATGTATAGGGAATTATCAAGGAAGTGGGCTTCCACAGTCTATTCGTGGTAAATTCCATCTTAATCAAACATGCGTTTCATTAAAAATATGTTTTGAGAAAGAGTTGTTCATTGAAAAACCTGCTAGCCTTACTTTCCTTTTCAAGACTTGACACATACAAGACACTTGTGTTTTGATTTATTTTTGCTTTGCTTGCATTCAAGAGAGGTAAACATTAACAAAACTGCTTATTTGTCTGACAGACTAAACCCTTTCTTTAACAACAGAGAAGGGACCAGCTACTGTGAGAAGCTCAGGATCTTTTTATATGACTCTGTCTCGGGATCCCGAACTGGATTTCTTTTAAAAAAAGACAAGACCTTTTCTATACCCATGTCAGCTTAAGCCTTATATTTTATGAGAGAAAGCATCAATTTTTTTTGCAGTGGTTTTCTGACATGTATCCAGTTTGATGTCAACAGATCACACCATTTATTTTAGGTAGTTTCTCATATAAAGTAAAACAACCATTATTGTCATTGTAATGATCCTCATTGGTAAATAGTCCTAGAGCGGGAATACTGTTTTCTAGCACCTAATGATGCATTCAGAGAGTTCCCAAATCAAAGGAATGTTCTCATTTTAGAAAGCTTCTTCGCTTAATGGAAATCCGTGCATAGAAAAAAATGCACTTGTTTACTGATCTAAAAAAAGAAGTGACTGAATTTTATATTTAGGGTAAATCTGACTGGAGGAAGATGGGACTTGAAGAGCTCATTGAATAGTGTCCAGAGGAAGAGCACTTGTAACCTACAATTAGCAAAATTATGATGATGAGTGCTATTAATTTTTGCTTTTGCTTGTCTATTACTTTCTCTTTATTGTTTTGACTTCTAGACCTTAGGTTCCTTCTGATTTCATCTGAATCAAAGTCCCTTTGGCTGCTTCCAGTTTATTTGCGTTTTCAGGTGTATAATTAAATGCAATATTGATATTAGTGTGATTGCAAACATGGCTGAAACAATCAAAATCCCACAGTCATAATTTATGGTGAAATATCTCATAAAATATATTTTAAATGTTATAACGTGTCCCCTTATCATCTAGTTAAATTCTAGAGTTTTATGACAGATTTAGAGTAATTGCAGTTATTAATTAGGAGGAGCACTGTTACACTATCCAGGAGAGAACCATGACAGTTGTAGATAATGTCAAACTGAAGCAACAGATGTTTTGCTCTTTGTTGGTTATAGCTAAGATTTTTACAAATACAAAAGTTTTTATAGGTCTTATTATAAGCAAAAGGTGTGTTAGGTCATTATTATTTGTCCATGACTAGTTTGAGAATCATTATCTCCTTCTCAGGGATCCAGTGCAGGTTGGTATCTGTCTCCACCTGCCAAACCAACACTCCTTCCTGAAGACTTTACAACCCTTAGAGAGAGCTATCAGTGGTGTAAGCTATTTATGCTATATTGTTGCTTTTAGACTTTGGCTTGTTCCAGGTGTTTAAGAAAAAGTTTATATCAGCAGCTGAAATATTCTTTACTCTTGATTTCTTGCAAGAAATTCTCCATTGCCAAATGGCAATCTCACTGCAAGCAGTGGAAGTAGTTCTCATGAAGCAATCCTCCATGGTGCTCCACAGGAGCCGGAGGTTCTTGGCTCTTGGGACTGTGACATGTCATCAGTTTGTAACTACAGTAAGTTATGTTCTGTTATCTAAGTCATCTTTTTCCAGCCAATCTGTAGCAGCTAACTGCCACCTTTATACCCTACAGACCTTTTCAAGTCTAGCTTCTGATGTAGGGTCCTCCAGACTCTTTTTGCCAGGACCAAGCACTGCAGCAATTGTTAGTTCTTGAAATATTAGAAAAGATCAGAAAATTAAAAAAAAAAAAAAAAGAAAGCCAGACACAGAATGGTTTTAAACTAACAGGCAATAAAATGTGTAACAATAAAACATTTCATAAGCACATTAGCAGCAAGTGGAAAATGAAGAAAACAATGGGCTCACTATTTAAGGGGGCAAGAATGACAGTTGCAAAGAGGGAAAATATTTAATGCTGCTTTGCTTCAGTTTGATAACATAATCCTCATTTGCACTCAAAGGGTAAGAATTCAGGCCAGAACAAAGAAAAACAAGTGAGAGAGTACCTAGATAAGTTCGTTGCTTTGGGCCTGATGAAATCATAGACGGCTGCTTGAGACCATGTTATACAACACAGATTGAGGTTACAGAAAGCTGAAAAGGACCAACCACCTGAAATTCACCTTCTCTATTTTAGATGTCTACAGGGTGGATATCTATATCTGAATAGTCAGTGGAATGAAATGGTGAGATTCGTTTGGCCTGTTTTAGACACTGACTTAAGGATGTTATGAATTGTGCCCTAGACCCCACTGACTCTTGACTAAAACCACTCTGAAGAGAGTGCATGATTGCTTGAAAAACCATCCTTTAATAGTAATTATCAATTGTTTGTCATTTAACTGAAAGGATGTATCAAGAGGACTTCAGTAAAGATCTGTCCCGTGTCTGGTAAATTGTTTAGTAACTTCATTAGTAATGGGGATGATGGAAATTAGAGAGGCTGGTTACTACATTTCCAGGGTGACTGTAATAGAAATAGCTCCGTACACCAAGCAGGATGGTGTCAGAATTCAAACGGAACCCTATAAACTAGAGAATGAGGCTGGGAAGACATAGATAAAGGTCATTGAAGACTAATACGAAATACTTTACCAAAGTCAAGTAGTCAACTACACAGATACAGATAGCAATGACCAATATCCTACAGTTGTGAAAACAACATAACAAACCAGACCAAAACCCCAACAGGTAACACCTAATGTGCAAATGGGACCGCAGTGTGTAAAACAAGTGAAATGATGCTTCTACTAGATTAAGCCCTGATGTAACTTCACAGTTTTCCAGACTGAGATAACAAACAGGATGATGTTTCCTTGCATGGGCGTGAGGAGCAGTCGGTACAAGCCTGGTTTGGCAGAGCAAGTCGGGCACTTCCATCTTGCAGCATTCACCTCATGGGATGGAGAAAGCATCATAAGGCCTTTGGAAATATGGCCGCTCATGGATGTGTAACACCTACTCATCCATCCCACAGTTTATAGTTATAAGGCTCAGGAGAGAAATAAAGCTTCAAGAAGCACTCTGCTGACCTACTGAATTCTCTGGAGGGCTACAAGTAACCTTGCCTTGATTTTGGGGGGTTTACTTGTGTTTTTTTTTAACTCTTTCTTTGTCTTTTAATCCCTGTGTAAGAACACACTGATGTCATATAAAAATGCAAGGCCTGGTTCCTGTCTTCTGTCCTGGGAGAATGGAGGGAGACCTTCCCCTTCCGCCTTTTATGGGATGATTTCATCTGCTGAAATTCCACTGAGCAATTGCATCAAAATGTAAATAATATTTTATCTCATTTTACTTCTCTGTGGTCATTTGTTTACTTTCTAGGGCTGCATGTTCTCTCTTTGAGTCACCATTAATCTTAAAATTAGGGTAATCTGGTTTGAATGCACAAATATTTTTTCATCTAGATTTTGTTATGAACTTCCTAATTCCCAACTCAGAAATGAAGCCGTTGAGTAATCAATAATCTTGTTCACTAGGAACAGCTCTCGCTGCAATTTAATGGCCAGGTCCTGCTATAATGAAGGCAATGGCAAGATTTCTGTTCACTTCAGTAGGAATCATATTGGACCCTGGATTAAACAAATTCACTTGAGGCAGGGTTTGTAGGGAGAAGCAATTTATCATTTTTAGAGCAATGTATGGTTGGAAAACCAGGCAAGCTTTGGGACACAGAAGCTCATCTTTCGATCTGAAAAAGATGCATCAAAATTCAAGTACAGGTTAGGAAATGCTGTTTGTTAATCTGGGCATGAATTTTTTTTCTTAAACTTTTTAAGACAAAAAGGGTGACAGGCATCAGGGAAAGGAAGGATAGACTAATAAATGTTGCAGAGAATTGGAGATCAGGATTATATTTTTTTTTGTCTGCTTTGTATTCAGCACAATAAATGATAATTTAATTCTTCAGACTAGGTTTACAATTGCTTGGCGCTACTATAGTTTTCATTTTTAGCTTTCTCACAGCCACTGGTTAAGTGACGCTGGGACTTAAATGAGTGGCTATGTGGTCAACCTGTTCTTATTTGCTGTTGTAAGGACTGAGGTGCTACCACTACCTTTCTGAAATAAGGAGACATTTCATTCCTCCTAAAATTACCTATAATTTCTCAATGAAAGCAAATCAGTATTGCCATCATTGTTGTTTATGCTTATAAACATGATGGTTGTAAATCTTTATCTTACCTAGCTGTTATGGTTTGAGAAACCCATAAAAATTTATTGTCATTTAGACAGTCATTCTATCACCTGATGGCCCCTCCTCACCTGAGAAGGGGAATTGCGGAAAAAAAAAGGAAACCAGGGAGTTGAAATATAAACAGATTTAATAGAATAAGATTAGATAATTAACATTAATAGCACTAAAGAACCAATATTGAACCCGACACCAATACAGAATATGCAAAGATTATACTCAGCCCATTCTATCAGTAGGAAGCTGTGCACTCCCAGCAGTGGACAGCAAATGTCGGACACTTGGAGCGCTACGGCTTCGGGAGGAAGAGAAGGCCTCAGGGGTCCGGCACCAGGGCAAGGAGTCCTCAGGATGGCAACCATCAAGGGAGAGACTGAACTTTGCAGCAAACTTTCTAATTATATTGAATATGATGTTTATGGTATGAAATAATCCTGTTGGCCAGCTTGGGTCAAGTGCCCAGGTCTCGCTCCTCCTCATCCGTGCACCTGGTGAGCTCGAAAACACTGAGACCTTGAAACCCACACACCATAGCTGGTTGTAAAGTAAATATTTTCACAAATTCAGACACTGGAGTCTTCTAAAAGTGCAGTCTTCCCAAGTATTAGAAGAGAAATTAATCCTGTGTCACTCAAACCAGGACACTAACAGACACAAAGGACATTTCATCTGTTATTTTGCGCCTCTTCCTCTGAGTAGGACTCTAAATGAAAAACTCAAACGCTATTTGGGATAGAAACCATTTTACAGAAAGGTCTGTGTGGTGTGTTCCACCTTCTCTGGAGTATATGTAGTCCCTAAAATATACTTTTCAGTTGCTGTATATATGTATACCTTAGTTTACCCCAGCTTAAAATTTGTCCCCTTCAATTTTTGGTGGTGTTGTTATTGTTCAAATCTGTTTGGAGCTACCTGTAATCACTTTGATATTTTTAAAAGATTTTCAGTGTTGTCTATATTAAGATTTCTTGAGGAATGAAGCTTGACTTGAATGAAGCAGCCATGTGGTGGGCGAGATCTTCTTATCTGGGATGAGGATTACACCAATGTGTATTTTAATATCATTATTCATAATTTACCAGAAGTGACAATTCTCCTGTGGTAAAGACAAAATCGTTCAGCTATTTAAAAAATGTGACTCAGACTGCAGTTCCTTTATGTGATTTAGCCAAACATACTTGTTCATAGCTGGGAATCCGGTGTGTACAGGGAACATCTCTTGCCACGGAGATTGCTGATCCCATGGTCGACAGCTGGAACGTGCATAGCATGTTAGCTAGTAAAATAGCAGCAGACCAGTTAGTGACACAGTTTCATTTATGTATCCCTAAAGGAATACCATGTAAGCAAACATAAAAGGCTGTTAAACTATAGGTGGTACCTCAGCTTAGCCAACAGAACCTGTCTCTGCGTGATGCAAACCTGCTCTGGCTATATGGTTTCCAGATTTGCCACATGATTTTTAAACAATTTCAGAAGTGAGAAGACTCCTCTGAGAAAGGAGATGCTATCTTCATGCATTTCAGAAACCTTCAGCTCCACATGGTGCTGAATCCAATAAAAGCATTTACTGAGTGATGCACCAAAATGGGAAAGTCCCCCACATCAACCCTGTTGGGGAGGAAGGTGCCACAAGCAGGGACATCTCAGGGAGGATCTGTGAACAAGCTGATAAATCCCAACAGAGAGAGGAGATATAAATGAGCAGTGGAGCGTGGGAGTTCAGGGAATCAGCACAGCACCCACGCAATGAGCATTTCGAGGCACTTTGCCATGCAACACAGCTCTGCTTTTGGGTGCAGGTTGTGGACTCTGCAAGAAGCCCAGTGGAGGCGTTGGGGAAGGGAAAGACGGAGCATGAGTCAAGCTGCCGGCCAGGGCTGCCTTACCTGGAGACAGGGATTCAGCTGAACAAGGCATTGTCTCTACAAGTAGGACATGGATGATTTCCCTAGTAAAAGATTGTTTTTTGCTGGCCTGCAGTTCAGTTTAAAAATGAGGCCCATGTCAAGAATATAAGATGTTTTAAGGAAAAGGAAAAAGCCATCTGGCCTTGCATGCATGCTTTTTTTTTAGTATATCGTAAGCCTACTTCCCTGCTTTTTCACTGTGCTTCTTAATCCTTTCCCCCTCTATGAAAATAAAAGAGAGGAAGGAGAAAAGAGGGGAAAAAATCTGCAGAGGTGTCTCTTCAACTCATTTCTCTGCTTTGCTGCAGTCGCCTTTCCTGCTAACTTGTTCCATGTGTTTATTATCCTTTACATAAAACAGTTATGCCTGACTTCTTAGTTTCCTCTTTATTTGAAATAATTCGTCATTTTTGTTTAATGCCTAATCAGTTTTGAAACCATACATCAATTTTACCCATACTTATATATGAGTTATATATATAAAACATGTATACAAACTTATACATACATAAACATGATAGTATTTCCAGTTGGCCAGGCTTTTGTCATAAAAGGGACAATAAATTTAACAGTTTTAACTTTTCATTGTCGGTTAGGTTAGTGAAACCAACTACTGCTTTCTTCATTTTGGGAGTTATGTGGGAAAATCATTACCGTTATTAACAGAATACACAGTACCAGTGTTTGGTACAAGTATGATGTGCAAACAATATACAGATGATGATTCAAGAAAGAGAAAAACAGAAGTGAATCTGAGGGATTCATGCAGAAAAGCTAGATTTTGAAATAGCAAATGTCAAGTTTCGAGGCAAAGTTTTGGTTTTGAAGTTGCAATAGCAAAATAATGGATGGAACTGATTTTAGTATGTTACTCAGAAAACGCCTGAACTATGTAGAAAATGATACTTACAATTTGGGTATGGAAAAAAAAAGGATGAAAGCAGTAAATATATATTTTGCTTACAGACTTTTTTTAGGTTTTGTTCCCTGCTTGTTACTTCTTCTCTTGGAAGAAAAAACTAAAAAGGCAAAGCGATGTCATTCCTTCCGAAGCTGGAAATTAAAATTTTCCAAACATTTTCATTTAAGACATATTTTCTATTATGAAATAAGTTACCAGCCAACGTAGTTTCCCCTCTAGCATACTTCTTGTTATGCTGAACCTAGCAGAATACCAACTTAGAGGCTTCTGGTGAGAGCACTTCCCTGCAACCCTGCCAGCAGGCGTACGGTAGGGTTCTCGCTCTGTAAATTATTCCAGTTTGACAGTAGCCATGGATTTGTGAAACCAAAGACAGTCATAGGCAAACCAGGCACAGGCACAAATGGCTCTAAGAGAGGCTTTCTGGACCTTA
This sequence comes from Anarhynchus alexandrinus, assembly GCA_008711295.1. Lineage (NCBI taxonomy): Eukaryota > Metazoa > Chordata > Aves > Charadriiformes > Charadriidae > Anarhynchus > Anarhynchus alexandrinus. The sequence continues at coordinate 2,325,039 of VUYV01000052.1, read as the reverse complement.
GCCATCTTGCTGATGGACAAGAATCATTTTCAGTGTTTACAAGTTCCCTCCAGTCAACTCATATGTGTATCCAGGAGGAGTTTGCCAATGACCCGCACCAAAATTCTTTGGACAGCTTTATATTCCGCTTGTACCAGCTGATGAGGTGAATGCATTGGAATGTTATACCTAGTGATTTATGAAGAAAACGAGTCTGTAATCTTTCCTCTAGGTTGGAGCCACCTGGCAACCATGATGTGGTGATCTGCCCAGAACAGTCAGAAGTGCTTACCCACTGAAGGCATTTCAGCCCTACAAAAAACAAGCGGATCATGAGTATCCTTCATCTTTTTGAAGCAGAAACGCTCTATTTGTGTGGTAGACTCTTTCTGTCTCTTGACATTTTTCCTGCCCCTTCCCATCATTACATCACACATTTTTTGTTTAGCTGAGTTTTGTTTGCTTGCTTATCTTGGTGTGTATGAGTGGGTATGTTGTATATATAAGGAGATCTGAATTCTCCCCTGGAAACATCTTTCCATTGACTGCATAGGGAGCCTGGCATAATTATACTTTTAATTGAAGAGAGACTTAAGTCAGGAAAGCTGAATCTAAGATATCGAGACTGTGAAAGTTGAATCCACAAAGACCATGCCTACATTAGTGAACTAAAATGAACCTGGGTATGGGTGCATGCCCTGGCACCCCGTCATCCATACAGTTTACCTTTTAGTATCATCCCTGACGTAGTTTTGGCCATGGCCAGCTAGCAGTCCCAGCCAGTGCCTGGGCACAGTTCAGGGGCTAGCACAAGCCAGGGACTGCTTTCAATGGGCAACCTGAACATAGTCTCCCTGTTTTGGATGAAGGTGGTGGTGGAGAACAGACAAGACAATTTAACTGTATGGATGTGAGTGATAACAAGGCAGCTGGCCTCAGGGCTGGAGAACATTCACTGGCCCATTGTATTTGCTAAGGCAGATGCAGCCAAAAGGACTTAAGTGTTGCAACCCTTAATTATATGTATGTGCTCTATCACCAAGTGGAAAACAGCAAGGCCCTCTCTTCAAAGAAAAAGGAGTGTGAGCAAAGAGAATGATCAAAGAACTCCTAGAGCTATACAGCAGGACACGCTAAGGAGCAGAGTAAGACTTGGGCCAGATCTCCAAAACTAATTAGATGCATGTTTTCACTTGGGATTTTCAGCTATGATCCCTCTTGCTGAGGTAGGCTCCTTAGGATAGATCTTTTCCTACAAAGGGTCATGCTGAATAGTTTCAAGCAACAATTTAAGTCAAAATAGCAGATGAACCAGGAAGAAGACTGAGAATTCAGATTAGTATCTCCATCCTTAATTAATGCTCTTTTATACAGAATACAGAAGTTTTGCCTGAACTAGAGTCAGAACAAGTTTGACGCTATAACTACACAGTTAGAAAAATCACTAAGTACGCAGGAAAGTCAAAATCCAGTCCCTTCTCAAATGCACTGATGCAAAGCGTCAAGAGAACTGTCACACTGGAAAATATCTTGGTTTTTCTTAAGCTTTCTTTTCTGAGAAAATAATCTGTCCTACCTAAATCAGATAATGCAAGGTGTCTTAGCCTAAATGTAAGCTGACCAGTGCTAAGACCCTGCCCTGTGGCCCATCCCGACTGAAGATGTGGTAAAAGGGCAGCAGGGCTTCTTCACCTGCTTCATCCCATGATGAGTTTTCCTCTGTGGATAATGGGGAAAGGAGGAGATAACTTGGGTGCTTGCCTGGGGTTTGGCCCAGCACAAAAATAGAAATCACCTCAGACACATTTGGAGTTGAAGAACTAGAGTGAATCACGCTAAGAGAGCGCCTTTCATGTTGGACTTAAGTCTTGTTTCAGAAGTCATAGTATTGCATTTCTGTGCTTGTCCTTTGAGATGGGTGCCTTTTAAAGCAGAGAACATTTTTAGGCCTATTATTTTGCCCATACAAGATGTCTGTAAAACGATAGCATTTATTTATAATGTTAGTGCTTTGTCCAGCACAGAGCTAGCTCATGCCGGTACCTTTCTCTTTAGCACTCTGAGTATTTCCAGCTGGTGACACCAAATAGCCTCCATTTCCTCATGTGGAACACTCACCAGTTGTTTTACCCCCTCCTCCTTTCCTTTTTATTTTTGCTGCTGGAAGGATGTGGGTGATGATTTATAGAGCATGTCCAATTGGCTCTGTTTGTCTGTGCTGGCCAGCTTCATGCACACTGAGGTCAGTGCTGTATTTGTAGGTAACCATCCAAGGAAAACACCTCACAGCAGGCAAAAATGCTAACTAAGTAAAACAAACTCAGGAATGTGATCATCTGTTTAGCAAAGTTTTCAGCAGTCTTTTCCATTACACTAAGCTTTCAGTCTGGTTCTACAAACTCAGAAGTGAACACAGCACTGAAACACCTCAGACATCTTCAAGTATGCGGGAGACTCGATTTGTTGGAGAGTGTTTGGTTGGGGGAACAGGGAAAGCTCCTTTTAAAAGATGGGATTAGCAATGTATGTATTTTAGTCCAAAATGTCCAAAGAAGAAAAAAAGGGAAAAAAAACCCCTGATTGTTCATTAAAAGCTATGGGGTTTATTCAGGTTTTAAAAGGCAAAACTATAATCGCAGAACAAAATCATCTCCTGTTGCCCCATTGTTAACTGCATAGTGGGCCCCATTACCTACTTCTGATGTGATCCCCAAAGAGAAATTCTGCTGACATCAAGGGGAATTTTGATCTCATCCACAGAGCTGCGAGCTGACCCCTGCCTCGCGTTTTCTGCAGTTGTAAGGTCAAAAGTACCTTTCATCATGATTCAGTGCATAGCAAGCGCCCAGAATCCCCACTTCTGCGCAAGGGCAAAAAGGGGTTCCAACCCCTCGGCCAGTGAGCGTGCAAAGACGAGGGTGTGGAGACGAGCGTGCAGAGATGGCAGCTTGGGGGAGCACCAGGGTAGGTGGGGGGAAGGACTGAAGTCACGGTGACAACCGCTTCTTGGTGGAGCGGGCTGGCCACAGGCAGAGGAGCAGGCTGTGTTTTTCTAACGAGCGGTTTCCTTGAATGGGTATAGAAAAGAGCACATGGGAGGATAATTATGTGGAAGCATGTGATGCACAGGAGTTTCGCGGCCGCCGATCCGCTGCCGAATCCCCGCAGCATGGAGTTACTGGGCCAACGCGGTAGAAAGACCGACAAAAATGACAGGTAATCTGCAACAGACACGTACCCCCCTGAATATCAGGTGGCATATGCTGTGCTCTTTACAAACGGCCTCCCCCGTCCCGGCCAGGCTCCCAGACCCTCTCCGAGGTACGAAGTCACACTGTGCCCATCTGGCAAAGCCCGAGGCTGCGCCTGGCAGCTCACTGCTGCTGCTGCTGCGGCGGCTGCGCTCATGTTTGCCTTTGCGCTAATTGGTTTGTATCTGATTTCAGCTCGTACGGAAAGACAGAGGGATAGCAAATTACTTGCAAGTGGTTTGTAGGCTCTGAATGCTTTTTTTTTTTTTTTTGCCCAGCTCTGCTTGCTACCCAGCTGAAGATTTATCCCTGCAAGAGCACAGAGCTTGCTTTTTCTTTTTTTTTTTTTTTTTGGTAGAAAACTACAGCTGCGTATATTCCTCACTGTCATCTCCACCCCCAGCTCTGATTTTATACTCACTTCCAACCCTCGCTTTCCTCAGCACACTTGCTTGTGAGACAGGAAAGGCAAACACATTTTCCCCAGTTTTATAAAAGCTCCACTGTTTTTTTTTTGTGGAATGGAAAAGTTTTGACAGATGAACCCGTACCGGAGAGACCACGTCCCATCGCCTCTAATTCAGCAGCCCTCGGTTGCAATAGTCTAATTCTTAAAATCCATACACAAGGCAAACTCCCTCCTAATTTGGAGATAAAACCGCTTCCGATAATTCAGAGAAAATTGATCTGATTTGTTAGTACCGTGCTTGGTTTTTATGGACATTCAGGGAAAATGAATCTACCAGGTACAGCTCTGCAGCTATGTCAACATTATTTAGGTCCCGGCTATCACAGAGGTAAACTAATCTGGCACAAGCCAAAGGAATGAGTTTTGCTTTAAAGGAGACTGCAGACCTACATGCTAATAGGAGGAGGAGGAGGAAATTGGTAGCTACTGTCAAAGTCCCAACACTTTTCTGCATTAGCTACCGGTTCCACAACAAAGAGTCCTATCGCCCCTAAATGTGTCCGTGTCCCAGAATAGGGGGTTACATCCTACTTTCAGGCTTTTCATGCCATCGGTTCCTAGGTAGGTGGCGGGCATCTGCTAATGAACACATGGCTTTATAGAAGTGTTTCCATAATCCAATCAATTCTTTTTAAACTTCATTATTTTTGGCCATAGAACTGTAGGTGCTATTGTGCTCCATAAGCCAAGTCTGTTACCACTAGATAAGAAAGACATGGATCAAATTTGCATTTTCACATGTGCAAATGAGATGTCCCCAGCTTCCCCTCCCCCTCTCTTTCTAATGCTTGTCCTTGCTTTTTCAAATCTTTTTTTCTTTTTTTTTCCCCCTGAAATACTTGCCAGGTGGTTCAAAAGCTTGCTTTTCTCTGTAAACACCATGACATATAACACAATGCACTGCTTTATTTCCAACGATATATTGGCTTCTATGTGTTTATAAAAATAGTTATGAGGCCAGAAAAAGCACCTACACGCTGGTGATTTTCTCCAGATTTATTGCATATATTATACTTTTTCTACTTCAGTGGGCTTCTATCTCTGTGCTGAGCAGTGCGGGTGCCTCTGTGACAAAACCCCTCCTTCTTTTGCACACACGCACGTACATATGAAACTGAAAACCTGCTTTTCATTAGCATAGCCAGCACAATGGAGGCAAGAGTGGAAGCAAGGAGAGAATTTGAGATTTATGGCGTCAGACATCTCATGTGAATGAATGTTCATGCTTTAATGTAACTAGTCGCAGATAGAAGATAAGCCTGGTACTGAAAAGAAAAGCTGCTGTTCCATATTGTGAATATACGCGCTTACATTGAATTCTTTTTTGGGTAGCTTCTTATTTTAATCTAATTTACTACTTACGACATGAATCCCAAAGCACATTGGATCATTCACACTGGCCGCAGATGTGCACACACTAAGCACACATGTGGAAAGGTAAAACTTCTGTTATAGATGAGGGGAGCTTTGTCAGCATAATGGCTGCAGAGTTAAGGGCTCTGGGCTAATGCACAACACACACAGAAAGCCCTGCACGCATCTTACTCTGTTTACAAAAACTGTGTATGATAATTTGTCTTTATACCAAGAAAGTGCATTTTTAACTGTATTTTTCTTCTCTGTTTTGTTTTAATTTTCTTTATCAACTAATAACAGCACAGTATATTTAACAGGAAGAAAATTTTTAGTATTAAAAAAGGAATATCATTAGAATATTTTTTTTCATGTTCAGCTAAAGAGCAATTTAGGAAATCTCTGATTTCCTGCTGAGAAATTGAACCAAGATATGGTTCAGTTATCTGAGTACAGCGTCAGGAGTTAGTAACTCTTGAGGGCTTTTTTTTCCTGTGCTGACTTTCCCTGGAACTGTGACCAGGTTGTTTCTCCTCTTTGTTCATAAATGTTTCTTATAATACAGTGGATTGTATCCACATGTTCTGAACATCCATGCCTTATAGGTATTAAGGAATCAGACCCAGGCTGCATGCAAATGAGTCCAAGCTGATGAAATTCAATGCAATTCGCTCAGGATTCAGTGGCATATCCATCATATTTAAGTTTTTCTCAATATTGGCAAAGCAGCTTTGAAGATATGTATTGTTAAATATGATTCTTAGATGAAGCTTACAGGTCAGGCAATGTCCATTCTTAGTGAACCAAATTAATCACTTAGGTAAATACTATGGTTATATTAGAGTTATACCAGCAGTTAATTTAGTTTAATCCTTTTCAATGAATCAAAGTTATTGTGTGCATTTCAAAACTGAAGAGATTTAGAAAAGGGGGAGAATTGTCGTGGTTTTCCCCCCAAAAAATCAATGTTAATAAGCTGAACTCTTGTGGGTTTAATAGCTACATTAAGAATTGTCTGCTGGATTCTTTCAAAGTTTTGCCACTACCATGTTCTCCTGCTGAGGTTCCTGTACCGCACGGTTTTCAGCCTGTAGCAGCCAGACCTCTCACAGCGGAGCATGAAGCAAGAACTAGTCTGTGTGGCGAACAAAACAAGTATGGTTTTGGCATATTAATAGAACTGTGTAACATTTTTAGAAAATAGCAAACTCAGCCAAAAATTGGTTGTCCTCTATGAATGTGAGTCAGGCTCTCAGCATGGCTCCCGCTGGCCGAAGCTCGGCTGGCCGACTCGCAGGAGAAGTGGAAGAGTCAGCTCATGGAGGAGGTGGGACCTGGGGTCAGCTCCTTCCCTGGCTGTGGCTTGGAGCATCTTTTAAACCACCGCATGTTACAGCAATAATTTCTTCCCCTGGAACTTTTCCGCTTCTTGTAAAACACTGAAAGTGTATCCAAGACAAATTAAAAATACCATGAGGATGTACTAACCATGGGAAACGAAAATCTGTCACCTCCACTTGGGCCGCTTGGGTGCCAGTCCATGCATTCGTGAGCTTACAATAAGCGTAACGGCATCAGGGAAGGAGGCTGAGAATGTCCTGCTACTGCACAGTCCTCCCTAGCCCAGGGAACAGAGCACTGTCTTAGCGGTGGGAGAGGGATATTCAAATTTCTCTAGGAGGCAATGGAAATGTTTAGCCCGAATCTTTTGTATCCTGAAGCTAACATAGGGAAACACTCCGTGTTTTCTGCTCTCTGCTCTCTGTTTTCTGTTTAGTTTTATGATTTTAGACTATTTCTTTTGCTTTTCTGAAGGAAACTTGATCCTTTCTGGTTTAGGTCATCTGGAACATTTTTCTTGAATACAATTTTAGGGGGAAGGGGGAGTTAAGGAAACAACAATTGGTTTGATCTTTTTTTTTTTTTTTCGTTCAACAGCCATAGTGAAAAATCAATTATTTACACAGCATGGAAGGTTAGTGACCCTGACACAGATCCAGGGCTGGAGCAGAACCAGTGCAGAAGATGGTGCAATCCTGCATTAGTTTATGTTATTTAGCAAGCACCTCCTGAATCTGTGGCATAGAAATTGGATCTTCATAGGCAAAGGCCACTACCCAGCTTCTCTCTTTTTTTCACAACTGGTCCTTGAATAAAAACACTGTAGAAGTGTATTACATTATTATTGTTATTATAATATTTATGTACCAGGTTCGTGTTAATGTATCTTTCTTCTCTTTATCTGCTCAGCTTCTCTCTGTGAGTAGGACTGAACCAGCACTACAAGCCTGGCAATCAGACTGGCAATAAGAACAGATTACTGTGAACATGGAAAAAAAGATAACGTTCTCTTTCTGGTCCTCTTTACACTTTTTATTACAGCTCATGTATATAACTATAAAAGAAAGATATTCAGAAGATTTGGAGCAAAGAAAAAAGGGTAAAGGAATGTCAGGAAGGAATTCAGGAATTGTGATTTCGTGTGGTTTTGCAATACATGCATTTTGTCAGAGAAAGGAGTAAGTTAAATGAAAACTAATCACATTCTAGATATGTCTACATGGAAAATTGTATAAGAATAAAAAAATATCTGATTTATTTATAGAAAATTAAGATGTCTGAGAGATGGGGTCACCTTGAAATATTTCCATTTCTTCTTTTTAATGAAAATATGTCACCTTAGAGTTCATGATAATATTCCATTTTGATCTAATTTTATCAATCAAGATCAGAAGTTGGTGATGGAGTTGAATAATCCCCCATTACTTTTGTTTAAAGGATCTTCTTTTTATTTATAAATAATATTAAGAATGAGTCTTTGTGCTCAGACATGGCAAGAATCAAACAGCAGAACATATTTTCTGTAATCATATTTCTAAACTTATTCTAACTGGCAGTTTGCCCTCAAATCCCAATGTAGCTGCTCTTCAGCATCATATCACAGGCATCTCCTAGATGCTCTCTGGTCTTCTTTGACTTCCTCTGGTCGTTCTGCTACACAGATACATAGCTGGACTCAACTCAGTCCCACAGTTTGTCCATTCAGTGTTAGATCACTTGGATAGCATAGCCTGTTCTTGCCTGCATTTAGTCCTTGGAAAGTAGTTTTCCATAATTTCAGCTGCCACTAAACAAAGGAACAGCTAATTCTCCCATCATACAGCCTGAGCAGAAGTGGTTATAGCCCAGGCCCAACCATAACATGAATAATCTTGTACTATATAACCAAGGAAAGATGCCCTTTCTTTATATTGTGAGGTTGGAGACACCTAACTGGCAGCTAAACCTAAGCATCTATTCAAGTAATCCTTTTAAATTAATGCCTGTTATTCTCATGTAGTTAATGAGGCTTGTTGCATGGCTTTGAAGATTTCTGATCTGCCAAAGTTTGAGCAAAGTCAAATAAATATGATTTTTTTCCTAATTTTTAATTTTGCAGCGGCCTTCCAAGGCCTCCACCTCTTTCTACTGATAATACAAGACATTAAAGCAGGCACATCAGAAGGATCAATACCTGAACCTAAGGTGTAAGCCGGGGGCTTGTTTTAGGCATCTTGACTAAATATATGATTTCAGAGTCATATTTAGCCTTGAACCATAATAAACTGTAAATAGTATTGAAAATTATCTCTGAAGTTTAAAATGTGATCTTAAAACATGATTTGGTTATTCCGAACACAGATTCCCACTTTGAAAAATGAAGCCCTGGCATTTGTAATTTGATACTTTTAGTTCTGTGGTAGCTGTAACTGCAAATTAAAAAAGGATATTCAGCTTTCAGATCTGCCTTAGACTTTATTAATATGATCTTGCAGATAATGAGCTCTGCCAGATTAGTACTAGCTCCCTATGTTTGGCTGCTGAAGTACAAGAAATATCGCTCATGATTTACATCAAAATACTCAAGTAATTACCATATTTAGATATGACAACCAAAACTAATATGGAAGCAAGGCAGAATGTGTAGTGGGAGAGGCCAGACTCCCATTTTCTAATGATTTAGGTTTTTTTTTTTCCCCAATATGAAAATATTTCTGATGGATAGGGGAAAGAAGCATTATACAGGTTTAAAGAGTGCAACAAGAGAATGGGGTAGAAAATTAGAAACTTAGGATGTCCCTGATGGTTGAGAGATGACTGCTTTGCTCAGACAGCATTGGGGATGGCCCAGTCCTTGTGGGAGCCATGTCCTCAGCGTGCTTGGCCAAATGGACTGGACAGGCTGTTTCTTCTCCTCTCGTTAGCAGCAAAGTGCACAACATATCACAGTAAAGTGCTCTTGATTGTATTTCTCACATAGTATAGTATATTACAGCAACGACGAGCCCTGAAGTTCCCCCTACACACACACTCCTGTCAGACACTGGTACGTAGCTGAGGATGCAGCTGAACTCTTTGTGGAGACCATTGTGGCTGCATGAGGCCATGTGTGCTGTGGCAGCAGGAGTAAAGACATCTCAGACAGCGTACATGCACTCTTGAACCATCCCTGTCAGTGCTGGCAGGAGGACAGCTAGGGCCACTTCTAAAGATGTGTATGCTACCTGTGAGAACCAATGTCCGAGCCTGTCACAGTGTCACCTTTAGTATCTTAAAACCAGAGACCCAGTGCTGTGGACAACCTGAGCTCACCAATGGTCACTTGTAATATGCGCCAAAACAGAACAGGTCTAGGAAGAATGGAGGTGGCCTATGAGAACCCATTTTTGTTCTCAGAGGTGGCTGTTCGTGATACTGGTTTGTGGTACCAGTGGAGCCAGCTATTGCTGTCTAGTCTTTTCCAGACCACTCATTTCACAACCTGGCAGAAATGCTGCAGAAAAATCAAGGTGGATGCTGAAAGACACTGTGGTGACAGGTCACAGCATAGGTAAGGGGTACAGGCAGGGCCATGTTGTGCCACCACAAGGGCTTGCAGGCTGCCTGTTATTGCCGCAGGAGCCCTGCTCAGTACACCCTGTGGGTATGGCCAGGGTGGCCTTTGGGAGCAGCCAAGTGGATCAGTGTGGAAATGGCCTTTATGCAGTGAAGTTCCACTGACGTTTACTTTTTCTGAGTATCCTCGAAAGCTGCTCGTTTTTGACAGGGCTGACTGGTTTGACACCTCTGCCAATGCTAAGCCACCTCTGGATCCAGCAGCTAGGCCTCCTTTTTCCTAGCCCCCCCCAGGGGCTCCATCTGGTTGAGCTTCTTCATCATCATCAGTTGAAACACATAAACTGCTTCGTAAGCATGGGCTGACTTGGAAGGCAGAGGTTCAACACACCTCAGGCAGAGGGCAGAACTGAATGGAGGTTTCCTACATTTTGAGAGTGTGCTCACCACTGCATAAGATGGTGGATCCCTCTCTGAAAGAAAAATGTGAGCCCCATGCTTCATTTGAAATAATTGGTCAACTGTACTAAAGGTGGAATGAACCCTGAGAGGAAATGTGTATTTTCTACTTGAAAGCTAAAGGGATAAGACAAACTCTAGTGCTTAAGTTTTGGCTTTATGAATCTTGCTTTGAGGTGCCTGATTTTTCTCAGGCATTGCCTGGGAACGATGGCTTTCACCCAGGGCTGCAGATGCTGCCATTGGGGTTGCTGTTTATCATCTGAGTGCCATGGCTTTTAAGATCCGTCTTTGATCTGAATCTTAGTCCAAGTCTCATATTCATGCATCTTGAATTCACTAATTGATACAGCAATTCCCATTTAATAATACACACTGAGGTAGTATGGGTATCCTTATGCTTCATTCAGCTGAGAACAGAAAATAACTATTCCTGCGATGGGGTGATACAAGTAATAACTGTTGATAGATGTTGACTGAAACAGCAGTGATAGGCTAGATTGTAAATTAATGGTCTGTGTTGAGCAGGGAACTGAGGCCCTGAAACAACTTAGGAGGGAGCCTGTGCTAAGTCACAGGCTGCCCTAAATGAGACACTTTTCAGAAATCATCTGTGCAGCCTGACTTGACGGGCCGTCAGCAGGGGCCTCGTCAAAATCTGGCTCCTGTGGTCATGCACAAAACTGACTGTATTGTACTGTCCACAGCCATAAATGAGGACACCTTAAGTATATTTGCATATCTATATCATGTACGTAAAATAATATTGCCAAATTTCATGACTTTATTCTAAGTCTTGTGATGTTTGGAGGCGGGGCTTCCACTTGGGATCTACATAAGAATTTCACGTGGCACATTTTAAGAAAAAATAAGTTGTGTTTGTCAAAGTCGAAGAGAAAAGCTGGAAAAAGTTTCCTCTAGGCAATCAAATGCCGCAAGGTGATAAAATCTGGAAGACAAGAAAAATATTTTGAGCCAGTTTCAGAAATTTTGGTGACCAAATTAATAATTTTTGAATGCTTGAAATGACAAAGCTGATACATAATGTTATTAGCAAAAAAAAACGCTAAGTGTGTACGTATTTTAATCTTTTGGGTTTTTTTCATTTATACCTAAAATAAATATATACAGAGTTTGAACTGTGCATTCAATTTCAAATGAGATCTAGGAGTCCACAAAGAGCTCTCTACAAAGAGCTGGTTTGCGTACTTTCTTAGAGAATGACGTTTGTACCAGTTACCTCCATGGAAATGAATTTGGTGTGCAAATTCATTTGGTGGTGCAAAACCACATTCTATCTTTATTTAACCCTATTGATTTTAAGTTCACTTACTGTTACACGGTCCTTGCAGTTTGGCATATTTTCCTTTGCAACTCAAGAACAGATCTTTCTCACATATAGTTTTCCCTATTCTGTAGTTGCAATTTAAGAAAAACAATTTTAAAGGTATTGAAATTATCCAGCAATTATTTGCAATGGGCTTGTTTGCAAATTGCCTGCTGTAGCTGGTACGACAGGACCCACTATAGTGCTAGAGCACAAAAGGACATGGTTTTGGGGGCATGTTTTTTGACAAGGTGGGCACACTACCAGCCCAGCGCAATTGCTGCCTGGTTTCTCTAGTTCTCGGGAGCAGGGAGGACCGCCTTACGTGTGGCTTCTCAGAGCTGAAACATACAGCTGGCCGGTGGCATTTTGCATCGATAAAAGTTAGGGGTCCCAAACCAGCAGCAAGATCCCTTTGTACTGGGGAGCAGTCCTCCAGTGGCAGGGTCACCTGGCCCCCGTTTAGCTCTAACTACTGGACTGGGAGGGAACTGAGCCCCACTGGTTGCTGCCCCTACAGCTGAAGATAAGGCTGCTCAGCTGACTGGAGGCATCTCACGAGGCGGCAGATACTGATCTCCAAAAGCTCTGACATAAAACTGGAATTTGTGGCTACTCAGGGAGTTAATAGAGCCTTGTACAGACACCAGACCTTTTCTGAGGGGGGCAGCTCTCCTCAGTTCCTCTGAGCTCTTCGGTAGCCTGCTTCTTGCTGAGACCGGCGTCATACCACATTATTCAGAGCACTGCACATACACGTATGGAGCCAGGTTTTCTGCTTCTTTACATCTTGTGTGCTTGCTTACACCAGCGCAGGGTAGGTGAGGAACTCTCCTCTTTATCTTTCAACAGCATTTAAAATTCTGCAGTAATATAAATGAGCACACAAGATTAAGGGCAGTGACAAATCCAGTCTGTACTCTTTCAATGCACTCCTGCTATGTTCACAGACATTAGTTTGACTGGACAATATTAATACTTTTTCTTTTTTGGTAAGCCCTTTCATTAACTGTAAAATAGCATAAGCAGTTCCTTGAGGAATTCAGGGTTTACCAAAGCTCCTTTGAAAAATGGGAAAGTAGTTTTGAATTTTAGAGCTGCAATTAGCTTCACAGATCAGTCATAAGGCTGATTTACACAAGCACTGAGAACAGATAGCTCCTATAAACTATAATTGGAGCCATGGGTTCTTAGTCTGAAAAGTTGGTCCCTCAACTTCTATAGTTTGAATACCTAAAAGGTAAAGATCCAAATTAGAGTATTAACATAATGTTTAGGAGAATATTAATCAAGCAAAAGAAGAAGCAAAAACACTTCCTCACACAAGGCAACAAGTAAAAGCAGTGTGTTGCACTCCTTATGAAGACGTAAGAGGGCCCCCCTGCCGCTTTTCCCCCTCAAAACTATTTCAAATTAAACTTGAAATAGAACTGAAAGGAACTAAAATTAAAAAGCAACCAAAAGGTTTGAATCCCCTTGTTCACTTGGTTATTGCCTTCATAAATCAAAACTAGACAGCAAATGAATTGGCTGTACTTACATTGTTGTTTATTTGCCATGCAGTTATGGGGCCACGGCAAAGCAAAACAAGATGATCATTGTTTCAACCAAACCTAGAGCCTTTAGGCTTATCCCTCGCTGCCTGTTCTAGCTTTCTAGTCAGACTAGCAAAAGCAAGAAGTAACGTGTTATTTGGCTGCTGCTTCATTTTCCCTCACTCTCAGATCCCCGATTGACTTGACTGTGATGTAAAGGGATTCAGTTTGGGAGAAAGTCACATAGCGAACGGCACCCTCGCCGAAAACTGTAAACGCAATGCAAATCACAGTTGTTTTAAGAGCCAGAACTTGCAAGTATTTCTGGAGTGTAGTGGATTTTAAAACATTTTCAGCACAAATAATAAAAGCAAGACTAGCAATAAGCAGTGTTATGCCTTCTAGGACCTTTTTATGACTCCTGCATAACGGTTGCTTGACGCTTAGAGCTGAAATGAAAGATGGCACGGGCAAGTTAAACATACAGGCAGATAAGATGAATTGCCCTGTCAGAGTGTTCCTCTTCATCATCCCCAAACAGCTCTGCAATTAAAAAAAAGAAAAAACAAAAAACCACCATTGTTTACTTATGTGAATAAAAAAAGGAGAGACCTTCTGATGACACCATGAAAAACTCCAGTTTGTGTTATGGCTCCAGCCTTCTTCCTACCCATTCTCATGGGCCCTCAAAGTTTATTGAGCTCTTAGTGCAAGATTAGGACCTCCAATGAGCTGCCCTTTTCAATTGCTAGCACCAGTAATTTTTCCTTTTCCTTTTTTCCTTTGGGTCTCAGAAACATATGGATGGTTTTACTTTGCCATCAGTAAGACCCCACCATGAATGATAGTCCATTATTGTCATAGCTGCCAACTTGTACAGAAAAATTCCCAAGTGTCAAATTGTAGCCACTAATATAAATAAACAAATTGAAAAGTACAGACTCCTCCCCATGTCTTGGCAACCCTCCCAAAACCCAGCTTTATTTACAATCTCCTCTGCCTCAGTTGCTCTCCTTTCATGATTGCTTCAATTGATTTTGCTGAGGTTGTGTACCCAAAGCAAATAAAAAAAAAACGGAAAAAAATGTATCAGTACCAAAAATTGCTCTGAGGGTGCCTCAAGTCTATGTCATTCATTGTGTGATTTCAGTATTAAGAGAAAGTGTAATTTTCATAATTGGGCATCTTCAAGCAATGAAATATGTATTGAAGAATTGAGAGAGGTACAGGACAATGTTGTTATTTACTTATTTTTAAAGTACAAAGTTAGAATGATATTTCAGGAGTAGGTTCTCCACCTTTAACATATGGTAAATAATGCCACTAACTTGAATGGATTCATTGTGGATTTTCAGGTGTTTAAGTGAAAACACATTTTTCCTTAAATATTAAAACATGCTCATTAAACTTGTTTTTTACTGTGTTCATACCCCTCCCTTCAGCAGTGCCGCACTGTCTGGTGTGTCTTTTTTTCTCTCACATAGCCAAACAGCTATGAAAAGGCAGAAAGCAATTTTACTGTTCAAAACTCCATTATGCCTGAAAAAGAAAAATAAACATGCCTAAAGACAAAACCATTCCCTCTGCATTCAATCACCACGATGAGAGAAAATGCACATTTTTGTAATCAAAGCTGTACGAAGCCTTCAAGTTCTGTGACGCGCGGATTGCAACAGATTACTGGGTCAATTCACATGATCTGTGTTGATATTACTCAGCGTGATACCGTGCAAACACGTTTTTCTAAATATTTCCACTGCTTGGCAATTTTCACTGGGGTACCTGCCTATTTTCACCTGGTTGGAATTACCATAGCAAAGGAACAAAACTTGCATCATCTGGAGCCTGCGGCAGCAGCAGACGTCCTCTTCTGGATGCAGCCGCACAAGTGGTAGAGATTACCCTTTGTGTGAGGTAAGATCAGCTGGGCTGGCTCAGATCGCCCGTGGAAGCTGGAGGAGTTAAACCCATCGATTTTATCTGAAGCAGATTAAGGAATACTAAAACCAACTGCTCTGCCAGCAAAACTATGGGGGTAATATCTCTGGCAGACTGAAAGAGAGGAGTAACTGGGAGGTACCGGGGAGAAGAAATCTCTTTCCCTTGCACGGCTGGACCTGGAGGACATCTGCCAACAAACTGGATGACTCCAGGGAAGAGGAGCAGCTCCACGATGTCGGGAGCAGGAGCTTTCCAGCGCTGCCCCGCTGTCCTCATATGGATGGATTTGGAGCAGAACAGTCTTGTTCATTCCTGGTCTGAGACAATACCCATTCAAATATATGGAAATATTCCCACTAACGCAGTCGCACTGAACAGCCTTTGGCTACTCCTCTAAGACTGTTGACAAGGGCCAGTAGTTACTGTGGGATCTGCGGTTAAGGCTGAAATCATTTCACTGATTTCACTGGGGGGAGAGGCAGGGAGCAGGGTACAGCTGGTGCTGGAAGCGGCTGTGGGCCCTGCCGGATTGGATGAGGAATTTCCCTTTGCTCCTGGGGGAGCAAAGTCCTCCGGGTGATGGGCGGCAGCTGCGGTGCCCTCGCACCCCGCCGCGCGGCTGGCACCGGCTGGGGCAGGCAGCCCCTAATCACTAGCACCTGACGTGCGCTAGGTTTCACTGCTGACTCGGAGGTGAAATGCAACGCAATTACCGAATCTGGTTCGAATTATAACCCAGCCTGGGTACAGCCTGCAAACTACAGTCCTCTTTGCTAGGCATTTGTCCATGACAGCTAGAAAGGCTGAAATAAAGTCGCTGCATTGAAGCGAACCCATCAACCGCCTGGGAAGATGCTGGAGTAAGGAGACCGTAGAGCCTGGCTATCGCCTCCTCCCAAAAAACCATGTGGCGAGGCAGCGGTCAGCTGGAGACTTGGCTGAGGGAAGAGGTGTCCTTCCCACCTGCCTTCGGTGGGGCAGCACGTGCAATCCTCCTCCCTGGGGGCAGAAGGCAGGCGGGGGTGCCCAGCCCCAGCGCAGGGCCTGCCCGCTGCCGCTGCTCCCCTGCCGGCCCAGGCACCCATCCACGAGGGAGGCTTTGGGGCCGGCTCCGCTGGGCACCGCAGCAAGGCTGGGCGGCACGGGGAAACCAGCCTCCCCTCCTCTTCCTCGCTGTTGGGACTCTGTGCTTTTCCACTCCGGTGCCAGTCCCGTGGGGCAAGTGGCGATGGCCCCCGGCCCCGGGGCCATGGCAGAGCCGGGCTGGACTCTCCCTCCGGGGGGCAAGGTCGGGAAGGATTGGTGCCTTGGCAGCTTTCTCTGAGCGAAATCCTGGGATCCCACGCAGCATTTGCAAACCCTGCCAGAAGCCGGGGCACGGCGCAGGCACTGCAGGCTGTTTATTCCCCACCGCCGCCCCGCTGGCTGCTGCCGGCGGGTACCATTTTGGGGAGGTAGCCGAGCATCTTGCTGCTCCTTGATGGAAAGGCGCAGAGGCACAGCTGTGCTCGAGCAGTAGAGGCCCCTCTGCTATTGATTTCTACCCGTTCAGCCCTGCTGTGGGATATAAAGTAGGCTTAGCGTGAGCCGTTTGCACCAGGGCTAGATTTATTCTCGGCGAGCAGGGTTGTGCCTGACATTAGAAACACACCTTGTGCGGAATCTCATTTTTAACATCCGCTATAACATGCTTTATTATAGCACGTTCAACAAAGGAAAGGAGGATTTTTGGAAACAAACAAAAATTAACCCAACATGTTACAGCAGCTTCTAATGCAGGGTACCTGCAAAACCAGAGCTGGCCATATGCTAAAAGTATCATATATTTCTTATACCTGTGGGAAAGATTTTTCTCTTATACATGAAATGGACTGTATTACAAACAGCTTGTTAAATGTGTGACAGATCGGCTTGAAACGATGGTTCTTGTACTCTACAGGCCTGCACATTTGCTAATAAACTGACTACATATACAAACAGTCTGTTCCAGGGTTTAAGCTCCTATTACACTGGTTCATGTTTCAACATGCAGCCACTCTGTAGTTTGTGTTTTCAGCAGAACAAGTAAGTGGATGCATATGCATTACAATTCCAGACATCATTCCATACCAGATGTGGTGCCTTTATTTTTAGTACGGCAGGAGTGTCTGCTGACCCTTTCTCACCCCATGTCTAATGAAAGATTGACTGCTCTGGGTTTTCTTATGGTGAATTATATATTAGAGGACAGTGGATTTAAAAATTAATTCAAGATTAATTTAGGGATGACTGCACATGGAATTATTTGGCCAACAGATGAAAAATGAAAATTTCACTACAAAGAAAAAAAATTGTAGAAGTGTCAAATTTTAATCCAATTTTCTATAAAGAATGATCATGTTCTGAGACCCTTCTGAGGACTACAATTAATCATTCAGAGTGATACCCCTTTTCCACTTGCTATGCAAGCTTCCCTCTGAGCCAAAGCGCCATCCGTGCTCCTCTGAAGCGGGGATTCATGTGCTCAGTCAGTAAAATAAATTAGCACTGTACCAAATGGCTCCAAATTCGGGAAAACACAATGGCTGAAGCGTACACTTAGGTGAAAGGAGGCACGGCTATTGCATGGACTAAAAGAAAAAAAATGTAGTACCACTTCTAGCCCGATTTACAGCTTCTACAAAGGCTTGTAACTTTTTAGGCAAATGAGAAATGAATCAAAAGCCAGAAAATGGATCTCACTCATTTGAGGGTCTGTTAAATTTTAATGGCAGTGTGAGACGTAATACAGACACCCCTGTTTCACTAAATCAAAAAGAAAACACAAAATTGACTAAATTTCATCTTATATGTTTAACTGTTGTGGGATTTTTATATTAAATAAAATAAGACGAGAAGACTCTAATGAAAAGCTGGCTAACAAGATGGATGCTAGGAACTCACCTTACTGACTAAGGAAACAAATCTTGTAAAGAAGGAATAAATAATGCCTTTTAACTAGTAAAACATATTGGTGCAAACAAGAATCTACTAAATAAAACTCTCCAGTTGTCATGAGTTCAGTGATATAGTCCCATGTTTATTCTCTTTCTGTCTAAGCGTTTTAATAGTGCATATTTTTTATTGTTTGTAGTAATTCTTCTTTCCTGGACGTAACGTGCATGGAGGATGAAAAGAGGAAAACAGCAAAAGTGCACTGTGTTCTTCAACTCTCAGATTGATTTCCAGAAAGAATTTTTCTGTATTCTCATATCCACAAGTTTTTTATTTTATAATAGTTCTTAAAAATTAGTAGTGCCTATTTTTCAAGGTGGTGAACGAACTGTTGAGAATGAGGCCTCACGCAAACGGAACTGTAAGATGAAAAGAACTGAATAAAATTGAATACACTTTCCACTGAGGAACATAGAAAATGTAAAGGCCTTGCTGCAACGTATGAATAGTACCCAAGACACAGAAAATGTTAACGACAAATTAACTGGGCAACCATGGATGCAGGATAAAAATTGCATCAAATCAAGGGTTGCAGTCTGCAGGAGCGGAGCAGCTAATCTGCATAAGCTCTCCCTACCTCCCTCTCCGTTTTTTACCTTTCTCTGGCTTGTTACCTTATTAGAGAGGAAAACATTTAAAAAGGGGCTCCTGCAGGCTGGCTGATTTCTTGCTGAATCAGCCAGCTTGCTACTGAATTGATTTCTGCATCTTCCACCTCATGAAAGCTAGAAAATGTTTTTAATTGAACATGCCCTTAATTTACAGGACATGTTGGTGCAGAAGGGAAAAGGCTGAGAAAGGCAACAAATGCATCCTGTATTTATATACAATAATGATGATGAGGTCTTTTATATATTGGAAATAAATGGTTATTTAATATGTGTTATTTACCAAAAGGCAATGTATATATCATTAAATGTATGCAACAGAAGCATAAATGCGGTAGCATTTAATTCTGGAAAATAAATGGAAGCTAATATGGGGGAGATATTGAACAAGGATGTGCTGTAAGTGTACGGCGAATAAGAATAAGGCCCTGTTGTTCCCATGATCAGACAGCAATGACACTGGAAATTGTTTCGACAATAAGACCGCTAGTTTTCAAATTGATCTGCTGAAGCTGAAATACGTGTATCTTCATTGTGTGAGCAGGAGAAAGGTCATTTTGCTAACTCAGTTTTAATGGATTTTTTTTCAGCCAAAATTATAGCAAAAAAAAAAAAATCTTGTTTAAGATTTTAAGTAAAAAGCATGTAACAAAAATCTTTTTTCAGGTTGTACAAGATGTGTAAGAGGCCTACTATTTATAGTCCTATGATAGTTGTGTTGAAATCAAGTTTCTTTATGTATCCAAAGCAATTTCTACTGGGAGAACTGGTCTCCCATACTGTCCTAGCCCAAGGTTAACATAAATTTTAACCAAGAAGTTCTACAGTTTGGATTTATTACTACCAAGATTAACATCTTCTGTCATTTTTTGGAAGTTTAGTATTGTCGGATGAAAGCATAGGTACTTATTCAGGAATGTACTGACCTCTGCAAAGTACTCTGGAAAGGAAAAAAAAAAAGATTGGGTAAGTGGTCAGTCCTACAAAATTAGCATTTACCACATCTTAAATGCTTTGAGACATAACAACATCTCCCAAGATGAGCTCAGGACAAGGAGCCAGGAGTTCCCGAGTTTTATTCCAGCCCCCGCGACCAGCCCCCTGTGTAGCCTTGGGAAAGTTTGCACCACGGGGGGTACTGATTACTGAGCTGTTGCCTCATTGACCTAAGCGTTCGTATTCCTTCCTGGCCTTTTCAGTTTTTACCCCAACCCGTAAGTTTAGGAGGCAAGGACAGTACCTGACTTCATATTCGAGCATTCTGGGAGGGATATAAATCTCCAGGCTTCGGGGCATAAGCCAGCCCATAATGCTAAACAAGGGAAACTTAGCTTCCAGGCAGATTATCTCCAAACTGCCAGCTGGAGCGTTTCTTTGTCTGAAGCAGCTGGTACTGACCACTCTTGGAGATAGGGTACTAGGAGAGATGGATCACTGGTTTGATCCAGTATGGCAATTCCCAGGCTCTTCTACAGTGCCAATTATATTACTGGCAGTCAATAACAATAATAAGATTACTGAGAGGAATTTAACTAATGAGATCAAATAAAGAATCAAAATTTGGTGGGGAAGGGAAGGTCGTCGTATTGCCAGATGTACAAAACACATTGAATCAAAGGGGGTGGGTGGTTGTTTTTCCCGTGGTAATTTTAAATACAGCTTTTCAAAGTTTCTACTTTCAGAGCTTTCTAACGTAATTTTAGGGAGATTGGTGGTTGCATAAAATAAAGCTTGAGAAGCAGTGTGACATATAATGAATGGAAGTGAGGGAGAAGCAGGAGGAAGGAGTAAAAAGTTTGTGAAAGTTTGCAGGGTGGAAGCGTGCAGGTTGGGAAGTGACGGGTAACACTGAATTACATAAGAAGCCACAAACAGGGAGGCAGGAGAAAGAGGAAACCTTGCTGCACTGTCCCCGGCGTACATTATACAGCGTGTTTCCCAACAACAGAGTCTGGGAATGGAAAAGATGCCAACAGTTAGCAAGCCAACATCTGAGAGCTGCAAAGCACTGAATTCCCTCTGATAGGGGCGGACGTTTGGAGGCTGTGAGCCCTAGAAAGATTTAAGCTTTGATTAGGGGCAGCGGCTTTTGCTTCGCTTCGCTTTCCTAATAAATTCTGTTTGTGGAAAAGATAAGGAGCCCTGACTCTGCTGGAGCTGCGTTAGTCCGTAGGTTAGAGTACTGCGATCCCAGATGGCTGAAGCAACGCCAGCTGGTAGCACTTGGACAAAGAGTTCAGTCTGATGAAACACAGCCTGACAGCTGGTATCAGATGCTGGAGAACTGTAAGTTTCACTGAATGTGTTGCTATTGGAGTCATGACAGAAATTTCAAGGGAGGAAAAAAAAAATTAATTTGAGAGATGTTGGTAGAGGATCTCGTCTGCTTTGAAAGGAGAGCGCAGCCGTGCTTCGCTGGTGTTGCCAGCTGAGGAGTCGGCGTGATGTTTCTGAGGGCCTGTTTACACTACCATATAGTAGGAACTTAGTACGATTTCTTGTTCAGAGGAACCATTGGCAGGTTGCAAAAACAAGCCTAAACTTGAGTCCATTAGCTCGTTTGCTAAAAGCTGGATCCAATTGCATCACAGTATTTTGGCAAGGGTCCCTTACTGGCTTTCAGTTGTAGTGCTGAAGGGACAAAAAGTCGGGATTCAAACTTTATAAGGATTTACAAACTAAAAGCCAACATTTTTGACTACAGGTTGACCAGAAGAGCAGGGAGCCATATCATAAAAGGACTCCCCTGCATGGGGATGCAGTTGCATTTTATGGCAGCTGAAGTTTGGGTCCCTATCAGATGTAGACTTGAATAAACTGCATTTTGGATAACGAAAGTTAGACATGTCCCTGAGACAAAAGACAACTTTGAAAGGTAAGTCTCTTGGCTAGGCATAGGTGGAAAGACAGCCTCACATGTGACTGCCTCTGTACCCTGACCATCAGCACTTAGGAATCCAGGGTACCCTCCAGTTACTTTCTTTGCCCATCCGTGTCAGTAGTTTCTGGGTACCTCACACTTAGAGGTCCCCACCCCACTGCCAATATTTCCGATTTTGGGCGTATCTTCATAGACTCTCTGTCTTGCCTAAGCAGCCTATTGCATATTTAAGCTTATTGCATATTCACAGCTGTGGGGCAGGGATTCTTCCCACCTTATTTCTGAAGTCTAAAAGTTAGGCATCAAATCTAAGCTTGTCATTTGGGTTTTCTCAATAGCTAGTGAAGACAGTAAAACATCATTAGGTGGTATGAATTGTCATTGACAGATGCCAATTGCCCCCCTTTAGGTATAGAAAAGAGTACAAATGGCCTTCTCAGAGCAGATGTTATTAGTGTTTGCTTAGTTAAAGACCGGGCAGGTCAATCCCACTGCATTTGAGATTTTAAGACGTACCCCTCTTGGCATGATTTGTAATCTAGGTTAGGTGTGTCCCTATTCATCCCGTTATTGCGGTGACTCCCGTTCGCCAATAGACAAGTCTTTCCTTGCACTGCAGGAAAACCAGCGTCTTACTGGTTACTTGCACTAGACTGAGAGTCTAGTGGCAGTTCTGAGACCTGAGATATCTGTGCCCTTTTGTGGATTTATCTCTAAATACGAAACAAATAGGGCCTAGGAAGTCTTAGAGCAGACTAAACGACTGGATGAAAAGGGAGCCATAAAAATGGGTGTCCATACTGAGGCACCAGGTGCCTTCCTGTCACACACGATGGTCTTACATATAAACTCAGTAACAAAACTGTTTAAAAAAATGGAGAGTGGTGGATTAACCTTGGCCAAGGGCCAGACACCCATCCAGCCACTCTTTCACTCCCCCTTCTCAACAGGACAGGGGAGAAAACAGAATGAGAAAGCCCTTTGGTCAAGATAAATACAGGAGAATCACTTAAAAATTGCCATCATGGGCAAAACTGACTCAACTTGGGGAAAAATAATTTATTGCCAACTAAAATCAATTCAGATAGTGAGAAACAAAGGCAAGCATTAAACCAACACCTTTCCTCCCCGCTTTCTCAGGTTCAAGTCCAGACTCGTCTCCCTTCCCCGAGGGCACAGTGTGGGTGGAAGGGGTTATAGTCAGTACACGGTGCTTCCTCTCTGCTGCTCCTTCCCTCTCCCACCTTTCCCCTGCTCCTGTGCAGACGTTCCCCATGGGCTGCAGTCCTTCAGGAAAAGTCTGCTCCTGAGTGGGGTCTCCATGGGCTGCAGCTTCCTTTTGGGGCACATCCACCTGCTCTGGCATGAGGTCCTCTGTGGTCCATAGTGTGGATAACTGCTCCCCCATGGTCCTCCATGGGCTTCAGGGAAATATCTGCCATGGAGCTCCTCCTTCTCCTGGGCACCAACACCCAGTACAGGGAGCAACAATGGCAAGGCCTTCCACCTAGTAACTGTAAACATACTTCTGTTTACATGTTTGGCTTTCAAAATTTCTCTTTCAAGAGGATTTTTCTAATTCATTCTCTGTTTTCTCTAATTCTCTGTTTCTTCATCTTTTCCATTTGGCCTCAAAAGTAAAGGGTGAAAGACAAATGGCACACCAGAAAAGGAGAAAAGCAGGCAACTTATAAAAATGAAAGCCTTCAAAAGCAAAGTGTTTTGTTTTACAGTTTTGACTAAAAAAATAAAGTAATAACAAATTTATACTTTTCTCAGAAAGGATTCTATATTCAAAAGGTTGTTTTCAATGGGTTATTATAAGGAAGCCAGCAAACCAGCCTGACAAAATAAAATAATGGATGATATCGGGGAACCTTTTACCTCCTTCTTTAAGAGTGTCGTCAGACCAAAAGGGCAACCTCATTCTTCTTCCAGAGCTCTAAGGACAAGGATGCTTTAATTTTCCTTGATGGCATCTAAAAGCAATGAGATAGTATCCAAGAGCCAATCTTAGAAAAGCAACAGCAAAACGCTTGCTCTCTTTTCTATCTATATTTCATAATTACTCAGAATTACTCTAAGTCAATAATCAATGCCATTTATTCCAGTGAAAATTATTTAATGGCGCAGAGCCATCAAGTCGTAACTCATTCAATAAGTTGCATTTATTTCCTCTTTCCCCTGTCCCTCTCACTGTTTGTCACATACACCCACTGTGTAATGTTTCAAATTAAAAGGAGAAATTGAGTGCAGGAAGTGTGTTACTTGTACATCAGTTTATTAAAACCCTTATTTTCACTGGTGCTTTTAAATGCTGTCTTGACTGGAATAAAGAACTCTGGTGTAATTTTTGTTCGTTTAAAGAAATGAAATATTTATTACTTTAATTACTGAATGGAGATATTTACCTGGATTTTCCTTATTATTCACCTTATTTTTTCTCTAGTGAAATATGTTTATTTCTTTTTTCGTGTTTCTTTTTTTATTTTTCTATTTTTGCTAAGCACGGTGACTGTATGGGAAACCTTGTGTTACACTACACAATTATATCAACTCAGAAGCTTAGCTGAAAAAGAAGTAGCAAAAAATGAGGTCCTAACAGAGCAAATCTGCACTTAGCAGAGCTCCTTTATTCAGTGCAATTAAAAGAGCCATCGTTTTTCTTACCACTGCTTGGCGGTGGGCATCAAGCTGTCACTTGGAGAGATGCCAACAGCACGCACCATTGACTACCCTTCCAGCAGATGCGCAATTTACCAAAGTACGGGACTGAATGAGGTGAGAATGGAAGCAAAAGCCGAGCAGGCCAAGAGAAATCAGCCTTCACCTTTTGCATTGCTGAAGTCCTAGGCGGTGAAAGGTGGGAAGGACCCCCAGATCTCCTCTGGGATGGGAGCGGGGAGCATGGCACTCTGGAATGGCATTATCGGAGAAAAGAGCAGACTGCAGGCAGCAGCAGGAAATTCAGCTTCAGGAGATTTATGAGCCGCGGTGTCCAGAAACCCAGTGAGGAGCCTCTTGAACTGCAGATCTGTGTTAGGAGAAGCTTATTCCCTCCCTCTTCCCCAGCATGGGCATGCTGGGCAGGTGATAGGACGTTCTGATGTCTCGCCTTGATTTATTTATTTGATGAAAAATAATGAAAAGGATGATCCTCAAGAGTCCTTGGAGATTCCATTAACTCTGCAAATTAAGCATATTGATAAATCGGTGATTATTTTGAAATGAACTAGAGAAAGTGAAAGGAAAAATGCTCGTAGGAGGGCCTGTTTAATGCGCAGAGATTTTAAAGTGTAGGTAATATTTCAAGTGTATCAAAATACAGTAAAAAGACCAGGGGTTAATTATACTGGCATGATAGTTGGAACCACATTATTATAATTCTCTTGGAAAGCACTATGGAGCATATGGAGTGAATGAGGGGCCTATGTGTGCATAATAAGTTCTGCATGGGCATAAGGTGAAGGAGCAAGAGCTCTCTTGTGCGTAAGAGGCACTAAATAAGGGGAAGAAAATGATTTAACTACTTGATGGACTAACTTTGTACGTAGCAACACGTTCTAGGTGCCCTATCCTTTAAGCAGCAACGTACATAAATCCACTCACTGCCATGGTTCATCTTCATTTCACACAGCAAATACTACCGCAAATAGTCTACAGAGCACATGCTGGAGAGTTGGCTGTTCGTAGACATGCTCACATTGCATCAGAAATGATATTTTGTGCTGTGCAGAACTGTTAAGCCTTCACATTACAAGTTTGCTTCCCTGTTACTGCATTTTTCCTTTGTTATTTCTGAGTAGGTTTTGGTGTGGCAAGTTCTCAAGTCAGTGGATTTTTTGTGCAGGGATCCAACCACCTTTCAGAGGATCATCTCAGCAATGGAAAGGAAGAGAAGACCAAAGACTCCTTTGAAGATACTCCTCAATTCCAAAAGATTCTGCTGGTGGCTTTGAAGGGTGGGTGTTTTCTAGCTTAGCTGAAAACTAATTTTAATCATAGAACAATCAAGTTGTAAGAAGACGTTTAGATATTAAACTTAGATGAGGGGACTAATTGTTAGACAGCTAAAGATAATTGTAGTGAATCCAACACAAAAGACTGTAGCTTATTTAAAAAAAGGAGAATTTACACTGGGAAAAGAATGCAGGGAGAATTCACAGAAAAAAAAAAACCAAACCATAAAGTGAGCCTTCTGCCTAATTTCCACTCAGTATGGTTTGTGCTGAGCAGAACAGGGCCTTTGGTTGAAAGATGAAAAAAAAATTATGCTACTCATAAATGGTAAATTACTTGGGACATAAGAAAAGTAGCCCAATTGCATAGGTGGAGCTCTGAACTAGGGCCCAATTCTACTTTCAGTCTAGTGCACCTAAAGGTTTTGAAATCTTCCGGGGATGGCATCATATTCCATGGTGTGAGATACAGCAAAAGTGTGGAATTAAGGTAACAAAGGCCACCGTGATATTTTTTCTCCTCTAGAGTGACCGGTATTGTTTCTCTTATATTTTTTAGCAGAATTGTTGCATTCACTAACTAATTAGACTAAGGTGTAGAAAGGCAGTAAATGCACAGTGTTTGATGAAAATATTCACTGAGCATTGCCAGATTAACCTCTTATGCCCAATTTTTAGAATTTATAATACATTTGGGACTATATTTCTTCTTGTCCTTTAATGTCTCCATTTGCTTTCCCCTCTAATGAACTGAGGGTACCAATATTAATACTTTAACTGGTAAAATCCTTCATTTACAACATTTCTACTATAAATTAGAAAAAAAAAAAAAAGCCAAATACTTTAGAAACTAAAAGCTGGTACACAAACTCACTGCATAGCTGATGTCACTTCCAGGAATCTTTTGGTGATGTCTGCCCGTAATTGACTTAACCATCCATTACAAAACAAAAAAGAAGAAGAAATTGAAGATGTTTCTAAGAGTGCACCGCATAAAGTAACCATTTTCAGCAGCGTATCAGAGTTGCATTTGGGCACATGATTCCAACAGCCACAAAAAGGCCATTTTATTTTCCAAACTATGTGGCACACATTCACTTCAGTAATAAGTATTTTCATAAAATTAG
The DNA here is from genome assembly GCA_008711295.1 of Anarhynchus alexandrinus. NCBI lineage: Eukaryota > Metazoa > Chordata > Aves > Charadriiformes > Charadriidae > Anarhynchus > Anarhynchus alexandrinus. The sequence continues at coordinate 2,298,302 of VUYV01000052.1, read as the reverse complement.
TCTCCATACAAGCAGTATATAGCCTTAAAACCATTTCTTTAACAGGAAGTAAAATAACAGTCACCCCTTGATAAAACACTTTCAAGGCTCAAGAACTAAAAGACTTCCTTTTAAAACATTTATGTATTTACAAACATTTAAAAGCTGATCACTGACCTAGAAGTTGATGTTGTCTAGGTATCAGCAATTACAATGATACACCGTTATTTTGTGTAAATGGGTCATTACACTTAGAGTTATAGCTACTGCATCGCATCAGTACTGAAATACCATGTCCACTGGAAATATTATAATGAATTCGGCAACAGATGGCCAAATAAGTTAGAGACTGGAAAATAAGGGGGTAAATAAACTCAACCTGTTCGGCTAGATGAAGAGAAGGATAAAAAGTAACTTGATCACAGTGTATACGTACTTATGCTTGGAAACTGAAAATAATTAGGCAAGGGCATTTCAGCCTTCCTGACAAATGTATATTTATCTAACCTCAACTTTCAGCCGGTGTCTGGAAGCTGTTCCTTTTGTAAGTCAGAAGCTTTCTAGTGATTGGAAGCTGAAGTTAAACAAATTCAATCTTGAAATAAGAAGCAATTTCTTAACAGAGAAAGTAATTAAAGATCAGAACATGCTGTTGCTTCACATGAAGATGGTGAATTCACCATTAGTTTAAATACTGTTGTAAAACAGGGACACATTAATCCAGCTTCTGAAAGAAATTGTGCAGCCTGTGGGAAATGTTGAAGAGAGAGGACTGGCATATGTATTTGCTACGGGCTCTCTAATGGATTCCTTGTTATTGCAAGGATACGAGGCATTAATGGAAACTTTAGTCTGTCCTGTTCCTCTGAAATGCTTTCATCTTACTCAAGTTCTCAGGCTTGAGTAGACAGGGATAAGAGGATGAAACTCAGTGGCTTCAGAGTATTGAGGTTAGAGTGCATCCCCCTGGACTTGCACGCAGTGAAATGATGGATGTGAGGGGTCTGCAACAGCTTTACAGGGAATCCCTTTATACCTGAGCCTTTGCACGAGCTGCATGGTACACTGCTCCAGCAGGCCCACCGCTGGTGGTGTTGCCAGATGCCACCTGGACCTTCCAGGTAGAACTGCATTCTGGGGTGCCTCAGTTTGTATCAGGTTTACGTGTAACTAGGAGACCTACCATTCTTCTTTACCCTGTCCACTGACGAGTGTGACACATGTGACCAGCCAGAAACATGCACCCTTGGGGATCAGGGGGACACATTTGCCTAAACTTGAAAGCAAAGATACACATGAAAGCAAGGGGTTGGGGAGAGGAAGCTGAAGTTTGTTCTGTTGTAACAACTGGAGGCCAAACAGGAGGCACCCCGCGACATACAGCGAGACTAGTGCTTAGATAAGCAAAGGAAATGGGGGAAGAAAACAGATGTGAAGTGCCTTTCCCAAGATCACACAGCTGGGAGCTTGGCTGACCAGCTGGGGCTCTCCCTCCTAGTCTGGAGCCTATGCATCCTCCAGCATCTCTGGTGCAAGCCATTGAGTTGAAATATATTTATAGTTACAGTTGTTGCAAACAGAAGTGGTCACGGAGAAAATGTCATCAGCTAGTTTCCATACCTGCATAAAACAATCATTCGAGGCCTCAGGAAAGATATCCTGACCATTATTAATTTGCGGTAATGATACAGTGGTGACCTAAACACAGGGAAATAATGGATAGTATTTATTCCTATTAAAATTTTGCCCTCCCTCCTCCCTCTCTCCGGCATCTTTTGTTTGGCTCTTAGTGTAAATAACCGGTTCTGTTGTCTAAAACATATAGCCTGTTTATTGGGTAGGAGTACAAAACAAGGCTCCAGATGTCAGATCAGGACCTCCTTGTCCTTATCTCTCCCTCCTTAGTGAAAACATTGAAAAAGAGGAAATACCAACAAAAGAAGAATCCAGCGGAGAGCGCGTGTTCAGTGATCCTCTGTAGTCCCCTACCATACACCCCTCCTCTGTACACCCCTGCTGTAAGTCACCTAGGAGAACATTTGTAACACACGCCCCTAGCCAAGGGTAGCGCCTGGCAGGCGTTCCCAATGTGCTGTAATGGGCTACGGCTCTCTGGAAAAGTGAGATTTCATCTTCACAGCTATGCTGAGCCAAAGCGAGAGCTGGAATCAGAAATGCTGTCAGCCACTCTGAACTCCTCTGCTTTGGCATGGTAACACACTAACTCAAGGTATTGTGAAAATATTACTTTTAAGTAGAAAAGCTTGCTAAGCTGGCTAGAGTAACGAGCAACATGACACTGTCTCGCTGTCTCTTTTCTCGTTGTTTTTAGAAACCCCATTTTTGAGACCCAGAAAGACATTAGCCTAAACTGTGAACATGCTGCTATTCTGTCCTGTGTGGCACCCAGGCCTATGGACAGTCAGTTCCCTAGTTTTTTGGAGGTACATTTTGACTCTACTATTCAGCTTGAGTAAGAAGCATCCACAACCACGCAAAACCTGGCTAGGATTTGATCCATACAGCCACCTTTCTGTGAGACAGAAGAGAGAAAAGGGAAGTTTAAGGAAGTAATCTTTTCAGCCTATATTGAAATATTAATCTATAGCTTCTCAACTCCTACGCTCTCACTAATTTAGTAACAAAGCATCCTCGATGCACCTAGAGAAATGAGCTCCTCTTCCTACAAGCAACAGGGGCAGCTGTAGCAGCAGCATGGGAAGGGGACCGCAGCACCGCTGTGTTGCTGCCTGGTGCCGCCCAGGTCACTCCTGCTTTGCTTTGCCTTGCCCCAGCGGGCTCGGCTGGGCTGTGCTGGGCTGTGCTGGGCTGGGCTGGTGTGGGCTTTGGGGAAGGAGGCTGCATTCCCGCACGCCTGACCCCTTCCCACCTGCTGTCCACCCACCGCATTGCAAGGGACTGACGGGAGCTCCGGAATAGGTATTAATAGGCTATCTCGGAGTAAGGGTCAACAGGAGAGCATACATACTGCTTAAATTAGTGTGCTATATTTACAGCAAGAGTTGCAAGTTTCAGTCACGGAAAGCCTCTTGAAAAGAAAAAGAATTTGCCCGTGACAAATCATTATTTCTTTCCCTGAAGTTATAAGCATGGACAACCACAGTAATGAGTTATCAGACATTTTAAACTGGGATTATTTCTGTGCTTCTTTTTAAGGATGTGGTATAAAACCCTGACTGATCTCAGTAGGAGATTAGATAGAACAATGCAAAATATTCTAAAGATTCCGAATAAAGTCATTCCTCAGTCATGAATAAGCACACAAGCATGCCTAAGAGAGCAATTATTTTTTTCATACATGCGATGGAAATAAATTGTGTTAAATGCAAAAAGTGAAAATAGGTGTTGATAATGAAAATTCAGCATGGAAGTAATTTCAAACTTTTATTTTTCAGATTCACAAAAAAGCAAAAGTCTTCCAATCCTACTCTACTTTAACACCCAAGAATTAATACTAGAATCTCAGTGGACCTTGTAGGTTTAAAATTAGCTAGAGGAGTGCAGGCTCTGCTCTTCATGCCAGGGCAAACCAGCATCCGAACTGGCAAACATTGCTGCTCGCACAGCTGGGTGATTAGCACCATGGTGAAAATACCACGAACACAGGCATTTGCATGTGAGGAGATACTGTAGCTACAGTTTTGCAAATAAAACCTCAGTATCACTCTTCTATACCTGCTCAACAACCAGCTCTTGTGGGGATGTTTCTAGCCACATAAATAAGTTTTTTTAGCTTATGGGGAAAAACTGCCACCTTTGGATGGTGCATAGAAAATAGATTACATTAGACAATTTTTGACCACAGTTAAAGTGTAGATAAAGGAAAGAAAATGGAAATTAAGATAGAACGGTAGACAGCTTTCAGTTTGGAAAATCTGAGCCCTTATTGTTTTTACAGAGGTAAGTTGCCACTGGAATTTCATAAAGTAACTTCTCAGTTCTCCAGCATTCACCATCTGGGCATCTCAAACTTTGTCCATTTTACGGTGTAGAAAGGTAATAATGTCATAATTCCAAGGGGTGGTAAGCCAAGGTCCAGAAACTCAGACAAAGTTTGACTTTTCAGTCTTTGGCAGGATGTGGAAACAGAAATATAGCGCCCTTATGTGTAATTTCCTGCTTCTGTAGCTTGGCCTTTCTCAATATAAACCCAGAGAAAACCGAGCCCAAATTTCCCCCCACAAAGGAATATGTATGAGCTTATCTGAAAGCAGACTGTGCTGCTGTTCTTTTTATAAGAAATAGCTCAGGCCACACCTAAATACCAAGCGATGAACATTTGTGGCATTTGAGCAATTAATTTCCCAGACAACATTTCTGATGGTGAATGGCAGAGGACGTTGTGTGGGGTTTTTCTCTCTCTCGTCTTCCCCCGCCACCCACCCCCGCTGCTGGTCTCGCCGCTGTGTCTTTATCGTACTTTGTACGATGGCATGTCTACTTTGGGAAATGATGATTCCAGTGTGGGTGGATGGAAAGAGATCTGCCAGAGGGTGCAAATTTCAAATTGCTGCCACGGATACACCCTTCTGTGCTGTCTTCTCAAGATACCAGAAAAAGTCTCTAAGGAATGCCTGAGGCTTGACTCTCGGCATAAAGATAGACTTCTACGCCACGCATTTTTCTTTCAATATTAAGGAAACAGACAGCGTAAATACAGCTAATGAATTCAAATTGACTTAATCACTTATTCATAGAGGAGGCCATTATGAAATCCTTACTGGAAGTGGTGAAACATTTGTGTGTATTTATCCCACTGATCCCATTATTGGGCTCAGAAAATTGTTTAAAATGCTGCTTCCAAGTCAAGGTGACTCACTATTGGTGATCTTTACACTAAAGTCAAGCTACATAATTTAAAAATATTAATAAGCACAGTGTGTAAGAAGTATTCCAAAGTAGGGTGCCATGCTTACTACTGTAAATGTAAGCTTTTGCTATGTGAGATTTATGAGAAATGGAAACACCAGGGAAGTAGGAAAGATTGTGTCTAAAATAATGCTCGTAATGGTGACATACCATATCTACCTCAGCAAATAACATGCTTTTCTCAGACAAGAATAGTGCCTGTCTCTAGCTGGGTAAACTGATTACCGAGTTTCTGGTTCCCTGCATATCTGTCCTTATTAAAAGGAAGTGCAGAAGTTCAGCTGGATATGTGCTGCAGCCTGCGCTGCTGACTCTGGTTCGGGAGGGGGGCAGGGAGAGGGAGCTGATGCAAGGAGGAAAATGAAGATTTCAGAGGCGGAATATTTATGGTAAAGTATTAACTCAAGAAGTCACTTGCTTAGGAAATGTTTTGCTTATATAAATAATAATAATAAAAAAAGTTTTACATCCCTGTTTAAGATCTTTATTCCCTCAGTGTGGTATAGTTCAGACTCCCAGGTGGATGTTTCACTGCAGTTTTGAGTAACGTACAAAGTCTGTGTGTATTTAATGTTGTGTACATGAAAACTGTTGGCTGATGTAACTGCTTCATCTTCCTTGAATTCAGCAGGTCTGGTCTGCTTTCCATTAGCTTGTATATGTGTGGGTCACCTAATATAGTACTTATAAGAGAACTCAGCTAACTCACAGTTTCTGTTCACCAGAGCAAGATGTAAATAGCAAGGAAATAAGCAGGTCTGTCTGCTCATCCTGAACCCTACTGCACACCCAGGCTACGTCACTTAGCCCCATCAACCTTCTTTTCCACGGATATTAACTTATGTTATGCCTTCCTCCCAACAGGCACAATTAATCACCGCATATGCAAAATGATTAGAAGTCATGGGACTTGATGATAATATAGGATTGAGTTGCTCCAAAGAAATTACTGCTTGAAGTAGTGCACACTGCTCTAAATCAGTGTACTGATGTGATATAGAAATAAAAAAAAAAGTGAATACATGATCTATGTCAGGGATTTAAAAATAACATTCTTCTTTCATGAAGAAATCGTAGAAATGAGATTCGTCAAAGCTTATGCATCAGTGCTCTATGTTTAATTAGGTGAATTAATGCTATATGCTGGTTACTGAGGGAGAGGGAGAAGCTATATTATTTTCTTTCCTAAAGGACCCAAGGTATTCTGATACAAGTACACTTCCAAGGCTGTGTTAGACTCCAGGAAGTCTCAAACAAATGTAAAATCCATATTCATGTAAATATGGTGTTCCCCTCCCAAAGACAACAGCCAGAGATTCTGATACTCTGATTGGTATAATGTGATCAATGTATTAGACAGCTGTATGAAGTCTTAATGTTTTACTAACACTACTTTTTGCTTTACTCCTTTGACATAGACATATTTATGCAGCTAGAAGTTCTTATACAGTTTTTTAAATAAAGCAAACAAAAACAACCCCCCAACAAGAAAACTAGTGCAATGTGGCTTATACAGTCACAATCACACCTTTGTTACAGTTTTTCCTGGTGTAACTGTGGCTACGGAGTTTTATACCTAGTTATACAGTTGAAGATGGTGCTGTTAATAGACTCATCCTGGTGGAAGAATCACATCAAGCAAAGTCAAACCATTTAGCTCCTACTCTCCTCAACCCTGGAAAAGAGACACAGATCTTTGAAAAATGACAATTGCCTATGGCTTATAAAATAATATAAAAATTTAAAATAAGAAATATTAAAATAATAAGACTAATCCTTCTGTCTTCCACAGATGTGAAAGCAAAAACTTTGAGGTGTGGTCAAACCTAATATAGGTATGTGAGCTATTGGCAATGGAAGGGAAAAGAAAAAAAAAAGGATAAGCAGAGAACTGACAAGGTGTTGAATATTTTAAGTGATTACTTACTTGTGAGTTTGTATTGGTGATGAGGCATGATCTCATATTATCTCAGTATTAACAAAGTTGTGTGTGTGTAGAAGGAACATAACTGTTCATCACGCATATCTTTCACTTTGTGTGCCCATGCAATGTATATTTAGATAAAGGTGTACAGAGTATGGTATCTCAGTAAATATATGTTGACTCATATATGTTTGTATGTATATATAGCATACATATACATATATATATGCATACATATATACACATGCAGCAAGAAACAGCCATGTATATTTAAGCTTTTAGAATCAGATTTGACAGTGTCAGTGATACAACACAGTTGTTTTAAAGTGGTTAGCTCACCACTTATCTATTACAGCCAGGAACAATATCATTAGGGACATTATTATTGTATTATAGTACCTCTAGATTTTCCAAGTAGGAAAAAAAAAAGGGAAAAAAGGCAGATGCAAGTGGGTACTGTTTAGGAATGACAAAATGTATTACGGATTTTAAACATGACAGACTGAACCTGAATTCTCAATGGAATGAGGAGGCAAAGATATTGACTCTTCAGCATCCCAGTACAAACATCTGTAAAATATTTGTTTTCCGGAAACTATTTTTGGTCTTCAATGAACAGCCTGCTGTTAAAGTGTCCTGCTTCTCTTGCGTGGAGACACATGAACCATGAAAGCAGCCTGCTGCGATGTTGATTCTTTGGTGTTTAGAAGCTCTCACCTTGATAGACTCAAATTTCAAGGTTTTGGCACGTATCTAAGTAAACAAACAAGCCTATGCCTAGTCCATTTAAGCAAAAACACAGGACCTTAGGAAAGGCAAATAGACAGTTCATATGCATTTAGAGCCTTTTTGAAAGACTTCAGTAGGTGTTTTTGTATTATCTTACTAAAAGCATTTAGAAAGTCACTGCCAGCAAATCAGATAATCCCAAGTTGATGGAGTTACAACTAATTTGCTGCTTAAAAATATTTACTGTTGACACAAGAGAACACTACTTCAAGCAGTCACCTGAGTTTGGGATCACTAAGCTTTACTACATATCACTGATGGTTAGTGAACCATCTGCTTATGAGAACTTTAACCACAGTAAAATGTGAATCTGGAAGGAGCAATATGTCAAAGCACTTTTGAACCCTCATGTTCAGAAGCTTTTGAATAGTTAGGTTGTCTCAAAGTCTGCTTTACTGAGTTTGAAATTAGTATAATGCTGCCATATACTGATAACATCAAATGTACATAATAGCATATGTTCTTACAATTAATTCAGTTACCACGAGTTGGCAAATTATTGCTCATCAGACATCCACAGTGCATGAGTCTATGTGAGCTGCTTGCCTTGTGCCTGCTGCATTTGTGAAATAAAATCTATTAGCATAAACTTCCTCTTTGTTTTTGCAAGGACAAGAAGCATGCAGGTGAGCCATCATTGTAGCTCAAATGACGAGTGGTAACTTGTTAAGTTCTGACGACTGGATCACTCACAATGGCTTGAACACATCCCAGATATGTCTCTAACAAATTCTTTTATGCTAAAAAATTATATTTAAATCTTTTTTTTTTTTTTAGTAGAGAATTAACTTCTAGAAATTGTAATCTTCTTCCAGTGAGAAAGACAGAAGGATTTTTAACCTGTTGGTGGAAGCATGCTAAGTATTCTTTTTCTGTTTCACATGAAAGCAGAGCTTCTCGGAACGCTTAAGAAAACAGATTTAGAAAATTTAGTGAGATTTCACAATCCCAATCAAAACTTCCCTGCGTAACATCTGTTACAACAAACTGTTAGGGGAGATGCTCAGGACCCTGGTACAGAGTTCCTTGCTCTGGCTGAAATCCAATGACACAGCCACACATTACACAAGCGAGAGTTAGACATAGCACAATAAATTCTTCTTGCATTAGACAACTGCAGGCACTGACCTAAAGAGTCGTCTTCTCCACTGAGACATCTTCATTGAAAGAGTGGCAGAAGTAAAGTATTACAAGAATGTCAGCTAGCTAATAAGTGAGACTTTGCCTTGATATTGAAACTGCCTGTCACAGAACAAGATACTCCACAACGGCTGTTATAGCATAGCCTAGCGGACAAGTATTTGCCAGAGTGCTGAGCCCACCAGAAGGCCCTGTGTCCTCATCCCCTCTGGCATGGTCAGCTCTGATACCATGCAGCTGTGTAACTTTGGGAAAAAACTAAGTGTGAGAAAGGGCTATGGGGAGCTTTGCCTGGAACCACTCCACCTTGGCTCAGGAGCTGCACAGCCCTCACCTTGGTCCTTGCCTGAGGAACAGTAGAGGCGTGCTGTGCCTACCCGTGTACCTTGCTGATTTTGACCTGACCTTGCTCACTTGACTTCCTGGCTTGATCTTGGAGCAACCCTGCTGTTACAGATCTGCCTGGACATCACTGGGCTCTCAGCTGACATGAGTTACTGTGCTAGCCCTGTTCTGCTCACCTTGTTTGAAGGCTGTGAGACGGAGCTCAAGTCGGTGAATACCCTACCCAGTTGGCCTCCTTGGCCTGCCAGGCTCATGGTGCCTCTGCCGTTGCAGGGAAGCCCCACTCTTACTGCTCTTGGACAGTACTGTCTTCTGGACTAAAAATAGTTTGTATTCGGCTCTGCATTGTGAACAGAATAATTGTTCTGGAATAAAGTCACCGTGATGGCCAATTTCTTCATGTAGGCCAGACCTAAATGGATTTCCTGCTTTTAGGACTGGAGATTTGATGGAGGTCACTGTCCATAACCTGGAAAATCCTTTGCAGTATGGAAATGACATGTAGAGAATTAGCTGTAGAGTTGTGTGAAGCATTTGCAATGAAGCCAGACAGCACAAAATTGACCTCTTTAGGGATTTCATTATAAAGTAAAAAAAAAAAATTGGCCTATATTGCCAAGAGTCTTCCTAGTGTTTGCTGACATTATGGGTCAACCTTGCCACCTTGTGTTTTGCCTTGCAAGTCAAGCAGTGTTTGCAATTTCTTGTGGCTTTTGTGCAATGTCAGATATAACGTGTTTATACTACATTTTGCTTTGCATTGCTGAACAGATTTCAACCAAGTGCTTAGGAGAGAGAAAGTGAGTTTAAGTAGCTTGAAATTGAAGAGAAAATTGGCAAGAGTCTCAGTGAAGAAATATCAGAATGTTTCTCATAAGAAGTATGAAAAGCAGTCAGTATTTCCTCAAAGACAGCGAGCAGGATAGCTCAGGTGACTACTAGTCTGTTCTCCAATACCAGTGAGAGCAGAATAATGGAAAGGGTTGTATGGAATTCAATTAATAAAGAATTGAAGGATCAGAATATATTTAATGCCAGCCAACATGATCTAATGGAAAATAGGTCTTGTCACAGAAACCTGAATTCATTCTTTGATGAGATTACAAGTTTGGTTGACAAAGAACCTATCTAGACATAATGTGCTTAGAGTTATGCCAGGATTTTTTACTTCCTGGGGTAAAAGAAACACAGCGTTGAATGATGTCAAGAAGGCACACAGTAAGTTAATTCATAATTAGTTGACATTTGAAAAAGTAGCTGTCTATGGCAAACCATCATGAAAAGGAAAGCTTGCTGGTAGAGTTCTGCCAGGATCAGTGTCAAACCTGGTTCTATAGAACAACTTTGCCGGTGATTTTAAGTATACAGCTACTAATGATAAAGTTTTCCACAAAGATTAGTGAAATAATAAATAACAATGAGAACAAGGCAGTCAAACAGAGACATCTGCTCTGCAAAACCCATGGTTCTGATTAGCTTATTGAAAGGAAGACTCAAGGTGGGTTGATTTCATTGCAAATGAATCTTCATGGGAAGAAGATAAATCCTAAAAGACAGTTTAATCTGGGAAAGGATGGTAAAACAAAAATCAATGATAGAACATTTTAAGTCAAGAAAATTCAAATTAGAATTAGGCAGAGATTTTCAGCAGTTAGATTGATTACCAATGAAATAAATTGCCAAGAGAAGTATGCTAGTCAAAAACCTGTTCCTGGATTAAATCTAGAAGTAATCCATAGTACCTTGTAATGTATACAAAATCAGAAAAGATGTTCTAATGTTTCCATAAACACAATAAATCTCAGAAGGCCGATCAATCATACCTACAATTGTACCTGTCTAAAAAAAATCAGATGTGTTCTGAAGCTCCACTGTGTATGTGTCAGATCAAATCTAAAGGGTTCATATTTTCCTCTCCCCGAGCAACCTTCTCCATGAACAGAAGTGGCCATCCTTGGAGATGAGAATGAACAGCTGGGATGGATGGACTTTTAGTCAGATCTTCTGCCAGAAGAATGGAAACACAGCCTAAAACTGTTCACAGACATTCTTTACTGTCCTAAGTAGGACTTAACGTTATGTTTCTTTGTGCTTGTTCATAAAGGTGATTTTTACTGGCAAAAGTTTATTAGTTCCTTTACCCAAGCTACAGCTCAGGGCAATCAACAGGAGCTTATTATCTTTAAATGAGAATCTCTGCAAAGGAATCAAAGCAATATGCAACTAATCTGATATATTTTGACTCCAATATATCATAAATTTACAAATACTTATGCATAACCTTAACTTCACATACTTTAAGTATTTCCAGACCTTTCAACAAAGATAATATTGCAGAAATCTAAGCGTGATAATAAAGTCCATCATTAAAATCTTAGAAAGTATCAAGTTCCACAATGGGATCTAGTGAAAATATCGAAATAAATAACAACATAGTAATAAGTTAACCTGAAGAGATGTCTGCAGACTTTCATGAAGCATTGGAATATAATACATATTTAAGAGTAAGATGAACACTCCATTGTTCTAGAGACCATCAAATTAGAAAGCTCCATTCTTTACTGTGGCATTAGAAACACAGTTAATGCAGTAGATGCCAAAAATTATAATTTTTAGCAGGAAAACACCAAATTCTGGTAAGCAGCTACCCTGAAGTGTTTCTCAAAGACTGTGTTGCACAATATCTTCTATTTTTAAATTGTATTTTCCCTGATTTTTTTATTTTTGTAAGATCTCTGGCAATTAAGGAATACAGACCTATTGTGTGGATGTTTATTCTCTATTGCAACTTTTGTTATTTAGAGAAGCCACTGTATTCATAAAAACGCTGAAGAATGCAATCTTCAGCTTTGGCTAGCAGTTTACAGTTGGAACCTCTCTGGCACACACACTGCAAAAAACTATCTCCAAGGGTTCCCTCCTAAGTTCCTGTGCCAACACATGCTGATAGTAGGGTGCAGAAGAGCATAGGGGACTTTTAAACAGACAGGGAAAGAGTTGGCTCTGCTCTGCGAGAAAACAGATGCAAATTTGGAGAACTGGTAGGGTGGAGTGATTCCCAGCGGATGGTCTTAAATTGTATCTGAGTAAGAAGAAAGGTAAAACAGAGTCAAGCATTGCCAAAGCCTCCCAAAAGCTAAAACCACAAAAATATTAGGATGGTTGTACTGGTACAGACCAAGGGCTCATTTTATCCCATGTCCTGTCTGAGCTTCTGAAGACAATAGTGTTGTCCTGGTCATCGACTGCAGGCACCCCCACGTCTGAAGCACACAGCTTCTTTGTAGGGCATTGCTCTAGTTGCTTCAACCCTCTTTGCAGTAGCTGAGCTTCGGTGTCTGTGTTGTCAGGGGGAGCTTCAGGAGTGTCTCCAGGGCCTGCTCACTAAAATATACAGGGTAAACAAGTCCAGGACGTAGCACTTGAACCTTGTCTGTACTCCAAGAGGCTGTTAAATGCAGGGGCAGAGGAATGTTGGTCAAGAGTACCCTGCAGAACACACAGAAAATGTTAAAGGCTAAGTTGTTGTGTGGCCAAAGGGGTTCTCCCTAGAAAGCAGTGCTGGAAGCAGTACCCAGCTATCCCCAGGGATCATCTTGCATGTGAAGCCTCTGAGGTGCCAGGTTGATGCCATGTGTTCAAAGCATCTCAGACCATGGCTGCTCAGAAAGCAGAGTAGACTCTAATCTTGGCACTGTGAGTCCATATAAATGTCCTTGTCTCACACTGGAGATGGGCTACATAGGAACCTGTCATGACACAGAAAGGACACAACCAACCATCTCATGTTTGGACAATTAAGCCTGTGAAGTTGCCCATTGGTGGGATTTTACACAACCAGATATCCTTACTTATACTAATACTTATATTAGCATCAACTGCACCGGAGGGAGCGGGTGTGTGATTTTCAGAGAATGCAGAGCTTAATCCAAAGGTCAAAAAAAAAAGGTCTTTATTTATGGGTACCCATGTATCGCACTTCTAGGCTTGTAGACAACATAACAAAAGTGATCAGTTACAGCTTGTAAACTAGAATAATTGTAACAAAATAATGACTGCAAACATGCCTGAGGAAGAGTAAGAACAAGAATAAGAACAACAGCAAAAAACCACAATGAAAATTAGAATAAGAATAAGAATAAGAATAAGAATAAGAATAAGAATAAGAATGGCTGAGCCTACATAAATCTGCCTGTTAATCTTCTTCTAGCTTCTGACTACTCTTAAATTTAAGGAATATCTTGAGCCCATTGTAGTTTAGCTGTTTAGTTACTCTCAATAGATCTTTTTCCAAGTTCTTGTTCAGTTTTCTCCAGAAATCTTGGAAGCTGTTTGCATCCATAGCACTCTTCAGCGAGGAGTGCCATGGGTCTGCTACCCATGGAGCAAAGACCTGACACCCAGCGCTTCCTTAAATGAATGAAGAAAGAACCCACTCAAAACTGGCAGCACCTGAAACTACTCGTGCATGACTTGTTTGACATTTGATGACTTAGGTAGTCCTGTTCCTTTTGTTTATATGTATAGATAAGAAGACCAACATGAATGATTCCGAGCATGCAATGCAGCATTCATGGCAGCACCATGACTCCCTTCGTTTGGTAGATTGACTCAGTTATAAAATTTCAGGAAGTGAATTATGCCTGAAGCTTTTCCAGCACCTTACAGCCATCTTCACATTCAGCATGGTCAATGGGCTTTTAAGTTTCTTTAATCACAGAATGCATTTACAGACAGTTATGCCACCCTTTCACCTACACTTACTTGTCTCAGCCTGCTACATGGATATGCGGCATCTTTAAGAAATACTGAGAGAAACCTTGGTTTTAGATGTTTTTGAAGTGTTGTTGAGCACTATTTTTTCCTACACCTATGTAATGATTTCCCTTCTGCTATCAGTGATGAAAATATGTTAAAATAAAATTTAAAAAGATTGGCTTGGAAATTCTTGAAAGCTAGATAAGGACTTTGACACAGCACCTGTAGAAGTTAAGTTAATTTTTCTTTATTAATTTTTAAACAAGAGATTATTTCCTTCTGGCATACATGAGGACACCGTCTTCAAGACCTTGAAAAAAATTGAATGTTAGGTCTCATTAGTACTGTCAGGCAGCAAGATAATGATTTGAGCAGTAGCTCATGAATGGGAATCTTTTTAAAGTAATTCTTTTGTTTCACATTTTAAAGGTTATTCTGAACAAAGAAAATGTGCAAACTCTGTCTTTCACAAAATGTATCAATACTAGAATAAGAGACTGCTTTGCAATTTAAACTAGAATAATTGGTCTGCCAGCCCAAGGGGCCATAGCAGAGACCTGGTCTCAGCTCAACTTTTATTGAATCCTGGTTTCCTAGCTGGAAAGGAGACCTCAAATCCAATATTGATGGCAGTCCAATAACCTTTGGACCCCCAAAGTCTCTTCAGGTCAGCAATACAGTATATTACTGGAGTAGAATGAAAGAGTCAGCACAGAGAGGAAGTGTTCCCTCTCCTTCTGTCACTGCGTCTCTGCTCGGTTGTGTCCTGAGACAGTGGGGAAATGAGCCCCTCCATTTTAAGCGTAACTAGTTCAGATGCACCATGATAAAAGCATGAACAAAATGATTGTTTGCTCGTCTGAAACATTATGGAAATTTTTCATTTTTTATTTCTATCTACAGCAGCTATAAGGAAAAATAACACCAATACCTGAACTGCACAAAATCCAGGCTAAGTGGTGAGAGCCTACATGTTAAAAAGCAACTAGTAATTTTGCTAGTATAACATAATATCCCTTAAAGAAGTCCAATCTTCAAATATATGTTGCTGAGTCTGGTCTGAAACTCAGGAGTCTTTACAGTCTGTTTTCTGGAGACTTATAAATGGAGGCAACCAGAATTGCTAAGAATCCCGAAAATGCAGGTCAAGATGTTTATATCATATGAAGTTGAAGATTCATTCTTAGTTCTTGATAATAATAATTATTATTAATCAGGATAATGAAATCATTGAGATGTCTGATCTCATACCATTTGTTGAATAAGGCAGTTTAGGAATACTGCCATCTGTTATTATGTACGACAGTGATTAGAGACAGGCAAAACTGAAGTCCTCCTTTTCAGCAGTCTGGAGATCATGAATATAAGTCATCAAAACATACTGAGCAAAAAGACCTGCATTAATGGGAAGCAAACTGCTATGTTCAAGTAAATAATTGTATAGCATCTCAACACTGAGTAGCTAAACCCAAACAGCTCCAGAATATAAAACAGAATCTGCTGAACAAACCCTTCACTTATGACAGTGCCATACAGAGTTATGGCAGGGTTGTGGGGAGGTATAACAGCAATCTATTGTTAAAAAAAAAAAAAAGGTTAAAAAGAAGTTTCATTTCCTCAGAAAGTTTTCCCATCGCCTATTTATCTGGACTTGGTTCTCTGTAAATTAACCTGTGATATACCTGGATGGGAGAATGGGTGCATTTCTAATTTAAATTTCAGCCAAGGGAAGGTGTAGCCCACAGTCAGGTTTCTCCCGAGATATTTTTCAATGGCACTAAAGTTGGGGGTCCCTGACGAAGGCTCAGCCCAGCCTGGGGTAGGGTTTGGGTTAGGCTTAGGGCTGGGAGGGAGATCAAGCCCAGAGCCCCAGTGGGAGTGGGGCTCAAAGGGGTCACCTGCAATCTGTTTTCTAGGAATACACTCCTCTTTTTCCACATCACAGCTCATCCCACAGACTCAAGTTCACCAAATCCTTCCCACGCCTGCAGAACAAGGCTGCACCCCACAGCGGTGCAGTGTCCTCTGCACAGAAGATCATTAGCCACAATTTTTGTTTAGATGAAGGACTGCGCAGTATTGTTATACTGCTGAACTACTAATTTTGTACTTCAGGCCCGTTTCTGCCGTCATCCACCCCAACTGCCATAGGAACTTGAGACCATCAGCATGGTCCCATGAAGCACAGAAGGCTAAACCTGAACCAAAAACATTGCTTGGTGGAATGAAAGAAGCAAACCTGAGCAGATTTAGAGAATATTTCTTATGTATGTATTCTCATTGGCCCGAATTTTCAGAGCAAGAGGATTTCTCACGAAAATAACATGGTTTTGGAACCACCTTTTCATTTTAAAATGTCACCTTCTCCTGAAATGCAGCCTTTTCCCATTTAAAACTCAATTTACTAGAAACTCTCCACATAACAAAATTTTAGTACCTTCCAGGAGACTTTGGTTCTGGAAAATGGCTAGATTGTACCTATGCGCCAGGTTTTGGAGCAAACACAAAAATTATATTCGGCTTATTGTGCTACTTTATGCAGTGCTCAAAAAACAGACTCACTGTAACTGTAAGTGCTCAGTTTGAATAGAGTCTCTACCTGTTTGGCAAGACCCTATTATGTTCCAAATACATTGTTGGCCTGGTCATAGTCTCTTGATAATGAACTGCATAAAACAAGGATTAATTCATTGTTAACTGCTTTATCTCAAACTATGCAGACATCGCAAATTCATTTGCATTTCAAAGCAGGGATTTGCTCAAAATATTCAGATTGGCTTGAGAACACCTGCTTTTCAGATGCAGCAAATAACATATACACACTGTTTCTGAAAGGCAAGCTTCAATCTTATCGTGAAATTCAGTATATCAGAAAGCGAAGGATGGAAAAAAGCAATAGTAAATAAAATCAGTTTTGAAATGTGTAAGCAGCATTGTAGAGAATTTTTTTCTCTGTACTAATGCACAGGCACATATTGGAGGTTGAGGCTTTTGCCAGGCATTTCTGTTCCTTTAGCCACCTCAGCAGCAGGACAGAAGCATCAGCAAAAGGGGAGAAGTGAGGGGTTTTCAGTGCTCTCGCACATGACTGGCATCTCATTGTGGAGCCGCTCAAAGAGCAGCTGCAGAGGAAAGTAAGCGTGCTGCCTCCCCGCTCCTCATCTAGCTCATACATGAAGCCAGCACATTAAAGGAATATGAAAGAAACAAAAAAAAAAAAAAAAAAAAAAAAGAAAAGGCAAACATAGCATTTCAAGCAGTGCTGGCTGAAATGTAAAAAACAGATGAAAACCTAAAAGCCTTCTACATGGTATGCACAGGAAGCACAGAGGGGAGGTGTGCCAGGGGGACTGGAAGTGATCTGGATGAATTTTTAAAAGTATGTAAGTAACCATCAGGAAATGTTTGACTGTAAAATGCAGAGTGACACAGTGGGTATTGCATTTTTCAGGGATCCAGAAAATTTTTGCCTTTTCTGAGGGATTTATCTGACTGAACATTGATATCTACAATGGAGATATCTGATAAATATATCAGAAATATACCTACAATGGAGATATCCGACAAATATCAGAGATATAGTCACCTCTCGGTCATAAGTCATCACCTCCCAATACAGGTATATTATTTCTTCTAAGTGGGGACATTTAAACTCTCTCACGGAGAAAAACAAAGATTAACCATTTATTTCTAAGGAACACATGGATAGAAGGTATTACATATTTATACAGTTCTGTGAGTATAGAGTTAACACCATTTCTAATAATCAAGGCAATGTTATAGTAGTCACTGCCAAACAAAAAAAGCTACCCACAATGCAGCTGGAAAGATACGAATGTTCATACATTTGATGACATAACACTTTGTAATAATTTTACTGAATTGAAATAGATGTCTGCAATAGCTTTCTTGCATTGCACACATGAAAAACTTTAATTATTTGACATAAACAGCTTAAATACAGTGTGTGTAGAATCATAACACTTTTTGGGAAAACTTTTGCCTTTAACACAATTGTTCAAATATAAGATGGTTCGAGGGTCATTTCAGCTGATGCCTGGTCAGAAATTTGAAGGAAATTTAAGAGCTGGACTCACTCATCAGGAAAATTTCCCTCATTGGGAAATTCCTCATGGATCTCATTCCTTTGTACCTAGAGCTTCCACTTGGGATGCAAGCTGGCACGGTACTTGCAGCTCCAGGAGAAAGGCTATGGTTGTAGGTTAGACACATCCCATCAAAATTTAGGCCTAAGGCTAAGGCACCTGTGTTAGGATGACAGTCAACCTTGGCTCTCTGGAAGCCACAGGTCAGCTGTGGTTCTCCATAGACTTCTGGAAGAGTTTGTTTCTTCAGGTACAAGACAGAGAGACCAAGCTGACTCTTTCCCATTTAAATCCACCTCATTGAAGGGCCCAAATTTTAATGTAATGATTCCAAACCAAAATTTCCATAGGTAATCCCACAACCACTTTAACCTTCTGAATTTGGAGGCATGTTAGCAGACAAATATGAAAACAAATACTTCTTCAGTCATGAAATACATTTGTATTCTAAGGGGACATGGGTTTTATTTGTTACTTTTATTCTTTAATCACAGAAATAAAAGCAGTGGGTTGTAAAGGATTTACTGAGGTCTCTACCAAACTAAATTATTCTGTATTTCTATTAATAATCACTAGAACCAGAGTTCTTAAAAAATATTTTCTTTCTTGTGAGGGAAAAACTAAATTTGAAAAAAAAAAAATGTAGCAAAAGCTCTGATGAAAAGCCAAAAGATTTTTTTTTTTTTTTTGCTAAATGATATGTAGGAAATAATTTAGGATTGCTTTAAAAAGTCCAATTAGATGAAACTTTTTAAAAGTTTTTCAAGGTAAAACTGTAGTGTTCAGCATTGTTTAAAAGAAACAATTGCAATTACATTTTTTCAACATAAATATCATTTTGATTTGTCTAAAAAAAATGTTCTACTCCCTGAAAGTGGAAGAGTTTTTTGGTGGGATGAGGTAGACTGCCCACCACGTGGAGCTTTGACATCCAGAGTGAAGACTTCTCTGAAAGACTTTAGTACCAATGGTACTAAAGAAGGAGTTACTGGGTGAAATTGTATTGACTGAGTCAAGCAAGAGGTCAAACTACATAATTATAATGACACCTCTGGCCTTAAAAATCTATCTCTTCCTGCATAAATAATGCATCAGGCATTATACACGGTATCCGACAATGATATGATTAATTATCTCTGATTTTCATTACATGCGCAGCTGCTAGTCTGTACTTATCAAAGTTCTTCCTTCATAAAGGTATGATCTTTGAAAAATTGAGGATATCAAGAAAAATGTGAGTCAATGCCTTGCACAGGATTCATGTTCATGAACTGGTTGATAATTATCTGACTGTCTTGTCTTCTCTTTTTCAGTTGTTCTTAACCTTTATTTTTTTCTTCTGTCTACTGCTAAGTAGAGACCAGAATCAACTAATAGAAATTTGTTCATGTAGAAATTCTTGTTTCTTTTTCTCTATGCCAATCTTTCTCCAAATTCTTAAAGGGACTCAGCATTTACCCACCAATGTAATTACCCATGTCCTCAAAAGAGTCCAGAGCTCATTTAATCATGAAACACAGGAGTTAGACTTTCAAAAATGTTCTCTTTGTGTAACTCATGTTTTGAAATTCTTATCTTTACAGACACGTCTGAGCTTTGACTCCAGCAAGGGTAAGGATTAGAAAGACAGGAATTTAAAACATAGATGAAATGCCACTAACAAGAAATAATGATTGTTTGAAGGTAGGGGAGGAGGAAAGTTCTGCAGCGAGACCACCCCACCAGCAGACTAAAATGCAGAAACTGGGAGGTATGAAATGCACAAGCAAGAACACTCCAAGAAGTCTTGTGGAGGCTGCTGTGAGCGTGTAGACATGTTTGGGGGCTTGTTTTCACAGAAAGAAAGTGAGCAGCAGTTCAGAGGCATCCTCCATTTTTTTCCGATACAGCAAAGCCGCATATGGCATTGTTATTATAGATGAAAAGCTAAGTTACAAAGAAAGGCTGGTCAACTCACAGAGTCACAAGTGGAAACCGATGGTTTCCTTTAAAGCCATTGGTAAAGTTTTGGTAGATTTCAGTCAGAAGGCAGGATGTCAGTGCTCATGGTATTTCACATAGCTTGGAGAAGAGAAGACTGAGAGCGGATCTCATCAATGCTTATAAATATCTAAAGGGTGGGTGTCAAGAGGATGCGGCCAGACTCTTTTCGGTGGTGCCCAGCGACAGGACAAGGGGCAACGGGAACAAACTGGAACACAGGAAATTCCATCTCAACATGAGGAAAAACTTCTTTACTTTGAGGGTGGCAGAGTACTGGAACAGGCTGCCCAGAGAGGGTGTGGAGTCTCCTTTTCCAGAGATACTCAAAACCCACCTGGATGCGTTCCTGTCCAACGTTCTCTAGGTGAACCTGATTTGGCAGGGGGGTTGGACTAGATGATCTCTAGAGGTCTCTTCCAACCCCTGCCATTCTGTGATTCTGTGATTATACATACTTCAGTAGAAATAACCGCTCCCAAAAGATATTTTATTAGAAAATATCTGAAACCAAATAGAGATACCTGCACCAAGAACCTCTTGGAAAACTCAAGAAAAAATGAGACCAATATGATAATTTTTTTTTGAAATATCAGTCCACATCACAGAAACTTCTATTTCAGCTAGAAAAGTATAGAAGGACCTCTCTTGGAGGGGGGAAAAAATCCGCCAAAATAAAACCCCAAAACCCAAACCAAACAACCACTAACAAATGCCAAAAACAAAAGCAAAAAAACCCCATCAAAAACTAAAAGGAAAGAAGAAACAGATCACCCTGATGGGAAATTTTAGGAGTTGTAGCTGGAGTCTTTAAAACAGTCGAGAGAGCGTTTGACATATCAGAAGGGTGTGTTATATGGCATCTGGTATGTGAACTTCCATGAAAATGAGGGTGTCATCCTGCTCCAGGTTCGATACTGATTTCAGTGGGGGTCTGGTAAAAATTCAAGGTCCAGATCTCCCCTATTTCATCCATGTAATTTAGGCACCTATCTCCAGTTAATATCACAGAAAGCCCAAAGCTTCTCTTTTATATTACCTGACCCTGGAGATGCCTAAAACTTACTGGGACCTTCCTGATCAGCCTGAAAATTCCCAAGGTGCCTCAGCTTGTGTTCCTACATGTTGTTAGGAGCACCTGGCTGGGGAGTTGGCACTGACTCCTGCTTCAGGGCCACTGTGATGAAAAGTTGGTGGAGAAGTGCCTGGGGCTGCAGCTTCGTACAGTTTTTTGTTTAATTTGGTGGCGCAGCTGGCTGACAAGTTTCCTCCCCCATCTGTCGTTCCCACCCCCACGTTTCAACTTGCTTTCTCCTCAGTTGTGTTCTTGCAACTGTCTGTGGGGCTTTGCTGGAAATGGGACTTTCAAAATGACCCCTCTTTGGAAAAAACTTTAGAAAATAACTGTGTTTCAATACAGCTCGCTCTTGTGGTCTGGCTTACAGCTTTGATCCATGTGCAATTAAATCAGAAAAAACGAGCAGGCAGAAATCTGTGATACTAAAGCAGGAATGAGATGGCAGGAGGGATGCAAAGGTGGTGAAGAGGCTTTGCCACGGGAGGGAATCGCAGCACAGGTTCCCTGAGGGACTCAGCCCACCAGCCGTGCTCTGAGCATGCCGAATTCCTGCTGTGGTCATTTTGACACAGGCCCATGTTTTGCGTAACAGTCATGAGGATGGATTTTGCAGCCAAGATGCATCCGTGTACGGCCTTGCCTAACATGAGGGGACTTAAGACATGTATTTTGGGGAATACCCAAATAACTATAAACAAGCTCGTGTCCAATTTGTTGAAGAGAGGCTTTACTGAAATGAGATACCTTCCTAGTAAGAGACAGGGGGAAAGCAGAAGAGAAGACATTTGATTGCTTCTGGGTTTTAGTCATGGTTGTGCAGTATAAAGAGGAGCAACAATGAAACATCAGTTGGGTAATCAAACCCTGCTGAAAACAAAAAGGCTAGAATATTGGGGTCAAGATAATTTAACTGTGTGGATTTTTTTTAAAAAAAAACCCTAAGATTCACCTGTGTGCATCATCATAAAACAAGCTCTGCTTTCTGAGCTGTTTTCTCCTTTAGAACTGCTTCCGTGGTAAAGTTAAGGCTAACACTATGAGCAGAATTGCTATTTTTTAGGTCTGGAGTATGAAATTCATGATATTTTAAAAATTAGGCTCATTAATGTAGTTCTGCTCTTTCTGTGGCAGCCAAGGATCTTAAGAGCGATAAAATAGAAGACCACATGTGAGGCCTTCCTTAGTGAAAACTCAGAAGTTGCTTATTGCGTAAATCTTACTTGGGCACAAGAAGCAGTGGAAAACAGGAAAGAGGAGTTGCAGTGTCAGTGCCTGAAGTCAAGTTCTCTGGTGAGTTGCCCTACACAGTCTATAAATCCCTTGCAGTAGACTGATTTGAATGTTTTCATGCACTACTGACTTCCAGGTGAATGCTTTCTGGCCCAAAAGTGGGTTAGAAAGAAAACAGATTTGAGGAGCATGGCCTGTGCGTTGAGCTGCACAGTTAAACATGCCAAACTGCGCTGTCAGGCAAGTATTTTCAGCTCCCAGTTTGGTTCGTTTCAAATGGAGATGCACTTGCAATTGGCACAGCAGATGCTGGCACAAGGAGGTAAGTGGTAGCCAGGAATGAAGTCAGGAATTTGTTAGCAGAGCCAGCAGCGCATCACGCATCACGGAAGAAAAGCGTTCACCTTAAAGACCAGAGAATTAATGTGATTCACCAGACACTGCCGCATTGTGTATCTCTGACAGTTATCTTCTGCGCCTCGCAATCGCGGGCCGTGCAAACATCTCTGAATGTCATCCTGCTTGTTGTTTTTTTCCTGTGGTGTTTGCCTAAGATGTATGATGTGGGTTGAGAGCAGAGAAAGAGAGAAACGACCCCACTTTTGAAATCATTGAAAATCCCCAAAGCTTTTCAGGATATTGGGTGATGTTATCCATGTGTGCTTGTCTGGGGGGGTGGTTGTTTTTCTCAGAGGAAGCAGGGAAGTTAATTAGACTCTACTGAAGTAACAATGAAGATTTAAATCTCCTTTTGCTATTCATGAGCAAATAGACTAAAGATGGTTGGACCTGATCTCACTGGGGCACCTCCCACGTGCATCTGGGGGCTTTTACTGCAGCAGGCAATTCTTAGCTAAGGTTTTTAAAATTCTTTCAGAGCCTGCTACTCATCTGGATAATCTAAATGTTTATTTACGTGTACATATATGTACTTAGAAAATAATTGATTGGCTGATGGGATGACTGTATGAATTTGTATTCCATGGACGTATTACAGTATTTTGGTTTTATTTATTTCAGAGTGGCATTGCATACTAAAAAGCAGCCAAGGAAAATAGAAAGTAGTGTACAGTATTTTATTTTTTTCTTTCTTTTCTTTCTTACAGTGCAGAATCCGATTCTGGCCTGGGAAGGAGCTCGTGGGTGACTTGCACGGCATTTCCCACAGGACAAGACCCTGAGTCATGACATGAAGGCAGCAGAAAAGGCCCCTACCTCACAGAGGAGCATTGAAACAAGTCACCTTTTCTTAATTTCAAGCTAGGGTGCTTTGCTAACCACTGAAGTCCTGCTTCATATATTCAGTGTCTGGAGGAAAAACTGCCGTGCAATGAATGTACAAATTACCCCCTTCTCTAGCTGATACACACTAAGACAATCACCGCTGGCTTGGAGAGGCTCGTTACTGATGCTCATGCTAGTAACTGGCCAGTCAGAAATTTTTCAGGGAAATATTTTTGTGTCAGAAAAATGCTGATGCACCCAAGTGGAGCTTCTTACAGGGAAATGCTGAGCTAGACAGAAGTTTGGTAGGAGGGGATGCTCAGGTGCACTCTGTAAGGTCTTGCCAAAGTCAAAGCTTTGTCCTTTCACTGTCCCTTGCCCTCAGGCCACAGGTTGGCCCCTGCAAGCCCCTGTGCCCACCCTGGCTTCTGGGAACAGGGACAGGACCCCAGGATGGAGCAGGGCTCTCCCTCCTCTCCATGTCTGCAGGGTCTGGCCAAGGGCCTTCCTCCTTGCAGGGCAGCTGGATGCGGCCCCAGGCACCGACCTCGCTGAGGAGCCCAGTAGTGTCCCTGCAAAAATGCTCTGGATGTCGCATAAGAAGGAAATCCTCCACTTTTCCAAAATACTTATAAAGCAGGGAAACTGATTCTTGTTCAGCTGTTACCCATAATTTATGGGACAGATTAACCATTGCAGTTAGTATCAGACAACCCCTCCCAAGACATCCAGCCATGCGGTAACAGTACTGCCTTACATTTAATGAACATTTTGCACGGGGCTTCTTAGGCAAGCAAGACTTTTAAAATTAGACTTTCAGTCCACACAGCAGATTGAATAATTCATTTTGCTGCTACATAAATGGCAGTTTACTAATTTCAGTTCCTGAACTTGACTGTCGTAAGGAACCTTCTGGACCATTTCTCAGCAGTCCCTCCCCACAGAGCTCTGTGGAGGCACGAAACTTCCCTTCCCTGGCTGCAACCGTCACAGCCATTTCTTATATATATGTGCCTGTGGATTAATATAGACATACAGCGCACAGGCAGGCACACATCACTACATAGGAACAGCTTGGCATACTGTATGCGGGTGGGGAGTTAAAGTAGCAAAGGGATGGTATGAATATACAATTTGCGTCCTTTTAGGAATATTCCAGAGTAACAGTTTTAAATGCAGAGCCTGGCTGTGATTTTTGTTTAATTAATTTTTTTTCACTATTACCATACTTGTAGAAGCACATAAAGAGTCATAAATAAATAAATAAATAAAAAATCAGAAAGGTGTGTTTTGTTAAAAAATGGCAACCTGATACTCTTCATTGATACTGCCTACATTTAATGTAATTTTTTCCAAAGCTGTAGAGCCTGTAGTGCAAGGGCTTTTTCACATTTCCTTCCCACAAAGGACTCCTTTGCTCTAAGATCTGCAGTGCTGTGACATGGACTTGCAAATGGGTCACTGATAAATCCTCTCTACACCCCGGACCTCGAGGCAGCATGCGATGCAAACTCGATAATTTATGAGCCCCAGATCTGACTCGACTGTAGCTCCTAGATCTCTAGCAAGAAGGAGCCCCCAGGCTGAATTGGGGCTGTTGGGATTTTATAGTCTCACATACATGATCAGGAGCTTGTAACCTCTGCTTTTTTCATGATTTTCAGTCACCTTCCCACATTTGGAACTCTTGGGTCAGCCTTCCAAAGTTTACAATTCCAGGGTAAATTTGGCAGGAAGATTCTGGGGATCATAGGTTTTTCAGACTCTCAGACCAGCTGATCCTCACCTTTAGCAGCAGCGAAATTAGAAATGCAATTTGCAGCAAGGTTTGAGCAGCGTGCATTCCTTCAGAACAAACAGGTACTTTGGAAATTTAGCTGTTACTGTGGGACTTTCTTTCAGATTGCTGGAAATAAACACACTGAAATTGCCTAATTGCAGATTCAACTGTCTGGGCTGCATCCCCAGTACCAAGCTGGTATGGAGCAGTGAGGTTTTGAAGTGAAATCCCTGATCAGCTCCACATAGTGCACGCTGTTTCTGCTTCCAGGGCAAGCCCATAAGGTTCCTTTAGGAGAAAAGGACACCAGAAGCCTTGCTGGAGGTATGCACCGGGCCTGCTCCAACCTCTGATGGGTCATGGGGGTCCAAAGTAGCGACTGGTCCTTTGGACAGCTTCAAACCATATGTGTAGTGGTGATATTCAGTCTAGACTAAATTTAGTCCAAAGTAAAGCCCCCAGACCACATGTGGTGCAGATGTAGGGGCCTCAGCAGCACAGGCTTTGATCCACTGATCTGCTTTTATTGTGCTGAAATGCATACAAATATAGATAAAACCTTAGAGTATTGCAACTTACTCTGCACGGAAAATCTCCAGGTTTGGCAAATCTGATCGGTCATAATCCGTCAGTCTTTCAAAGCTCATTCATGAAGTGTAGCAGAGAGTTCACATCTTGGAAAAAAAAATATTAATGTGATTTTTATAACCTATAGTGTCATTTATTTTTTTTCTGTATGTCAGATGAATAAAAAGGGTCATTCTCCTACTGACAGCATACTGAGATAAATCAGATCCAGATTCTGTCTAACTTCAGATAGAAAACTTTTGGCTTTGGTTTGTTTGTTTTTTTTTTAATTTCAATTTAAATTAAACTGCTCACCTATTATCTTCAGTAAAAGTACATATTTCTTAGTAGAAAATGTCCAGTGTGAAAATCCCCTCATGAAATACCTGATTTCTGGTATTTATAATGGGCTGTATTGGCAAAATCAGTTTTGTTTATTAGCTTTTGGGGAATCGTGTTTTTTGTGCACTCTACTTGTTACTCTTTATTTACAATCCTTCTGTTTTAAGCGCTTCATCATCCATTTTAAGGAGCATAAACCAACACACATGACTCAAACTGGAGACTGTATACATTTGAAGGATTAAATTAAAGAAATAAAGAAAGGAAATGGAAGTACCGACCCCCACAATAGTTCAGTGCCCACTCAGGCTCAGGGGAGTGGCAGTGGCTGATAGATTTCCTAAGCACATGCCATGAGGTACTGACTGTTCTCTATCCTTCCTTCTCATGCAGGATGCTTTGCGTAGCCCAGATACTTGGTCATCCCGCTCTCCAGAGAGCTGGCTGAGATAGGGATTGCAATAGCTGCGGTCACACGCTTGCTGTGACTGTGTGCTGGGAAAGTGCTGTGTCCCCTCCCAGGTCCTGTGTCTCATGGCAGGAGGCAAGAGCCACTGAAGCAGGTAAGTCTGATGTGTAAGTACAGCATGGCTATAGCCCCATTCTCCTCCGTGGGGACTGGTGTGTGTCTGATGTTCTGCGTGACCTCATCTTACAGCTACTTTTGAGGCCACTGAAAGGATTGCCCTCCCCTGGGGGAGGCAGTGGGAATAGGGACACACATCCCTCACACCCATCCTCTGAGATTTACTCCGAGTGCGCTAGGTAATCATTCTCAGATCAGTGGGATATGAGGAAAAATAGTTTAAATGCTACGTTGAGACAATTGGCAAGCAAATGAGACACTTACCTGAGTTGTGAATGAGTAACAAAATAGAATTTGAAGAAAATATAATTTGCAGATTGTTTCTTCAAAGCCACCACTGCATATTTCTGAACAGCAAATATATTTTAAAAGATTCAGAACTCTCAGAAGTTATTCACACAACATAGAAATTATCCATATTGTTAAAGAATATGACTGCAACAGCTACTCTAGTCAGCTGAGTTTATCATTAAAGCAGTCTGTAGGCATATACAGTGGCCATAGTTTTGCAGTGTGATGACATGTGCAAACGAATATGACACAGACTGGGTCAGCTAACATGTTAATAATGTGATTTGGTCTCTGAACTCGTGGTAACTTGGAGAGCTTTCCAGCACGAGACCATGCAAAGCATAATAAATCTTTCTTATCTGAATTAAAACATAGGGAAACAAATATTGCAGCTATTATATTCCAGGGGAAGACAAGGACAATTAGCTGGGAAACTTTTAACATCCTGATGTTGTGAACAAAACTAGTGTTATACCAGCCTGTATAAACAGAAGCATGCATAGTCTGTAAGGCCGATGAAATCCCCTTGGTGCTCTCTGCAGAACTGCTAAGACCTCAACTAAGCAACTATTCAGTTTTGGCTGCAGGACTGCAAGACAGACAGGTACCCATCACAGAGAGCTCAAATGGGAGCAGCAGAAATGATGAAAGGTATGACAACGTTGCATGTTATACAACTGTTTCCTGAAAGAAAAGGGATTGCTTAATTTGAAAAAGACCTGCTAACAATTTTCAAATGTGTAATAGGTTGCTGTGAAAAGAAAGAGAAAAATCAATTTCTTTGTGTCCTTGGCAAACACGGTAAAAGGGATATAAGGTTAAGCATTTGGGAAAAAAACTTTCTAGGAACAGTGCAACATTTAAAGCAATAGGCTGGAAAGATTGAAGAATATGCACCCAGCAAAGGTTTTTAGGAATGTATTAGGCAAGTGTAGTCTGGGAGTGACACGGGAATGACATCCTGCCTTGGGACTGGTGAATCATCTAGCTGATTTCTCAAGACCATTTGCAGAATCACTGTCTATGATTGTATCTTTCCTTGACTCTTTTCCTTAAGTCCACCGTGATCAATATTTGCTATTTCCTCTATCAACTGCTAATATCTTTTGCTCCAGCTGCAGTCCAAGGTATGATCACCAGAAAGGTGACTGTGTGAGTGCATGAGCCACAAACCCTGTAGAAGGAAAATCCTCAGGCACATGTGTAACATTTTGCAGGATGTTTAAATCATGAGAACTGAAAAGTGTGTGGTTTTATTTTTAAGTCCTGATCTTTTAACTTCTCTTTCTTGTAAACACACAGGGCTAAAACAACATTCCCCGCTTCGCTTCCCTCTTTGGGAAAGGAGACGAAAGCTTAACTTGATACTGCAGCTTTCAGGTGAGTCTTTGGCTCTGTACAACTTTTGGCTTGAAAGCTTTGGGAAGAACACCTGACTTCAAAACAGGTTTATTGTCATTCAGCTACCAGGGGAAAAGTTCAGTGTAGCCCCGCACAATACACAGTACTGAAATCTTTGATCTTTTGGATTTCAGTTCACATTTACAGTTGTGGAAGTTACACATATAATTTCTTTCAAATGTTTTTGAAACTGTTTCCTTCAGCCTTCAAGGATGTTACATTTTCCTAAAGCGGATATATTCATTTGTTGCCATATTTTTAGATTTGGAATTGTTTTCCACAGACTGTCTCTGAAAAATAACGAGCATGCACATTAAAATAACCCATACCCATTACAATTAGCAATGGAGGTTAGTGTCAGGGTTTTCTGACCGACAGTAATGTGTGAATTCATAACAAGATGTAGTACAGCCAGATTTTAGCATCCTGTCAAACATGTAAGTACAATTTAATGTATTCAAATCCATGTTTTACAGTGCTCAAGTTTACAAGCTTATTAGCATTAATGGTATGGTTATATAAACCTTTTCAGCTATTTGTACTGTAAAATAGTGAGAAAAAATATCGGATAATTAATTACATATTCTTTCAAAAGCCTCTCCATCTATTTCCATTTCTCTCTCTCCCTCTACTTCTGGATAAGATTAATTTATTTTTTCCTGTGCATTATTATTATTCAGTTCCTACTATGTTACTACTACCACCACCAGTTACACTGAACAGCTGAACCCAAATATGAAGTGACATATTTTTTCCAAATAGGTAAAAGCGCAACTACAGTTAAGTTTCCTTGAAGGAAAAATACAGTCTGTCCACCTCCTTTACCAGCTTCATGGATACTCAGGTAGTAAATGTTGACAAGTTTGTTCCTTTTAATTAAGTGTTACTTTGTGAAAACTGGAGCTTTTCTTGTAAGATGTGGAGCTAGTGACATGTTTTTATTGCTTCAAATATGGATTATTATAATATGCTGCCCTGGTGCTTAGTGTAAGAACATTTGAAAATGGCATTTCTCGTTGGCTAAGGCTCCTTTCTTATAATATGATGTCGTACAGGGACAGCATGTTTTATCTCTGCTCCAAGACATGTACTGCCATCAAGATGATTTCTGTCTGAAAGATTAATTTATTTCCATGCAGTATTTCCATTGCTAGTACCGTCACCGATGTACCTGCAGTTACATCCCTTAGTTTAAATGAGAAATATTCTTCAGTCAGGGTCCTGAAGGCTGGGATGGTTTTTTTTTGACGCATTCCAATAGAGTACTTTTTGGGTCATCAGAAGCTTTTGCATATTTTTATGGGGAACTATAGGAAGAATGTTGAATAGTCTTTGTGACAAAAGGAAGAAGAGAAGCTTACGTGGTGGTGGGATCTGGTCCTTCAGAGATATTTGGACCTGCTGTTTGAGAACTTGACTTTCTGGAAAACTGAATTTGACCTGAACAGCCTCCATTGCAGTTAATATGTGATTTAGCACATTTCAAGTCCAGGTAGACCTCTCTACAAAATGACTGAGAAAGGAAAGATGCTTTGCCATCAGGCTCGTAAGGTCATTCTGTATTTTAGGACACTTCTTAAAGCTGGTGAGCGATTAGTTCCAAGGCACAGAAGGAATATATCCCTAGCAAAGAGTTAGCAAGAATTGAGTTTTCCAGAGTGACATTTGTTACACTGGAAGGACTGGGAATAGTGCTGTCCCTCCTTCAGCCTGTTCAGATCTGGCAAGGCTGTGGTTGTGTCCCTTTTTATGATTAATGGTCTGTGCTTGCGGTACCAGATCGACTGCTTTGATAAATACAGCAGAATCAATCAATCTCTCAATCTCTCTTCCTTACAGTTTGGATTTATTACACCTAAATAGGAACCGGAATAAAGTGAATGACTAAAACAGGCCTACCGCAAAATCTTAACATTGGGGGATTTAAGACAGAAACTGATTTGCAGAGAAACTACTGGGGTCTTTGCCATTTCCACATCTTCTAACAAAAGTTAAGATATTTAATTTTCCCTACAGAAACAGACATTTCTTTGCATTCATGTTTTCAATAGCTGTGAATGCACAGAACGCAGGACTTGCAGAAAATTTTGAATATTTTATCATTTTAGAGGAAATTTCATTCCCATTTCAAGATGCTACTTAATTTTGATTACTGAAACAAGCTCACAGACACATTTCTTCAAATACTTTGCAGAAAAGTTGACTAGCAGATCTCATGATAAATGAGCAGCTTTTTTTTCTGTGTGTACCCACTGGCTACATCTCTACCCTTGTTGTTTCTCCTCATTTGTCATTCAGAGCGATGCGCTTCAGTACTGCTCTGACCGACAGGTCACTGGAGTAAAATGAATTTGCTGACAAATAGTTAGGGCTGGTAGCTCTAAGGAAGGTGGTGCATTGGTCACATCCTTCCCAGGCTTACAACTGTCGCGGTTGCAGAAGCTGCTACATAAAGTGGTCATGGAGCAAAACAGCTTTTTCAAGCTGAAGTAAGTTGAGCAGTGACAATTAAATGCATCATATGATAAACCATTAGCATTGACTTATTTAAGGGACTCTTTGCGCTCAAAACACTGGGGTTTAGTATGTTCCTTCTGTAATGATTAATTAATAACACAATTGGAAAATTCTACCCATAAAATATAAATTAATTTAAAATAATACAGTGAGTCATTGTGTATACGAATAGCAGCAGTTCAGCTCCATTGATCAATGTGAGCAGATGCTAGCTAGAAAAAAGGGGGCAGTGCAAATGTCACTGAAGACTTTTTTGGCCTGAACTGACCATATCAATGATGCAACTTTGTGCAATTAGAAAACTTATTTTTGTCCAGAATGAATTTGGAGGTCAGAGCCTCAGAACTATAAAACAGTTTACACCAGTGAAGACTCGTCCTACAATAAACTGATGTTTTGTGTTTCTCAGTACTGCTCCAGTTCTGAGCTTCTTCAACTGCAGGACATTTCTGCTTCACAGAACTGGAGAAATTAGATGTGGAAAAGACCTTGTAGATCTCCTCATCCACCCCCACGAAAATGCAGAATTGACCCCACCGAATATTTGTTAGTGCATTGTCCTGTCTAGTTTTAAATGTCACAGCTGATGGGGCTGTTCCATTTCCCTTGGGATATTATTACATAGCCTAGTACTTTCTGCTTTCAGGAAGTTTTACTTAGTGTTTAGACCGAATTTTCCCTTACTCAGCCTGATCCCAGCTGTAAACCCTTGTAACAAAACCCCCCAATCCTTCCAGCTCTTTGTAAAAGTGAGGAAAAGGAGAACAGGATAATAAAAATGATGGTGCTTGATACCAAAAATATTTTCTTACTGCTGATCTGAAAGAAAAAAAATGTATGTGTATGCACATACCTTTTTATCCCAACTGTTCTGAAATCCAAGGGATTTTAGCCATTGACTTAAATCAGGCCAAGGTTTAATGAGAGATATATTCAGAGCTCCACATAAAAGAGGGAAAGGGCTTCAAAATGTTCACTTGTGTAGATGGTGAGGGCTGCATCCCTACAGATGCTTAGAATTTGGAAAAATAATGAGCAGTGCAGAGAAGATCTTTACTTCAAGACTCATCTGAAAGTCTGCCATGCTTGTAATCCTTGTGGTCCGTGACAATTTCCAGCAGCTCCATAGGACACCACCAGGGACAAAATGTGAGCAACAGTGGTGGGGAGAACAGATCTCCCAGCCTTTTTCATCCTCCACTGGATGAGAAAGTGGGTGAAGCTGGATGAGGCTGCACCTCAAAATTTTTGTTTTCTATCCATGTCTAAGAACAGCCACGAAGGACCATGACCCTCTGAGGAACAGCCCACCTCCTGCTCCATCCTGATTCCGAACTGCTCAGCTCAGCCCTGTCCATTGTGTGCACTGGGGGTCACTGAGACAGCCTAAGAACTCTCCCATTATTTCCCTTTATCTCCTTTATTTTACTCACTCTGCTATTTTATATCTTGAGTGAAGACAGAAAAGGCAGGCACAATCTTTTCCTGTCTTATTTATTTATTTATTTATTTATTTATTTATGTATTTCCTGTGTCAGTTTTATCTCCTTTTTCCCTGCCTCAGGTTATTTTCTGGTTTGGTTTCAGATTTCCTATTTCCTGCTGAACCAGGAGACAACTGCACTCCCTTGGACAAGAGTTTGAAACAGAAGTTGGTGGAAATGGGAAGAATTGACCTGCTTTTATATACTTATTTTTAATGAACCAGCCTAAAGGCTGGGGATATGTTTATTCCCAAACAGAATGACGTCAGAGAAAAGGGAAGAATTTTGTAATTTTTTAAATATTTTTTTATCATTCCCAGGTTTTCCTTAAAATCTTTGTTCCCCTTTAAAGTGAAATTGAAAGAGTTTGTTTGAAGGAACACTTTTTTGATATGCAGATTTTACTGGGTACATGTGAGAAGAAACAGTACCTTCTATGGAAAACAGGAAGGAAGATACCTTATTACAAAATGTGTTTTCTGTCAAAAACAGATTTTGATGGGACAATTTCATTGGTTCATCTTAACCCCTCCCCCCCAAATGTTTTATTGCTGCTGGTGTACTTAAACACCACTGAATTATATCTGTTAATGTTTGTTGTGAAAAGAAAGAAAAGCATGGGAGAATGGCTGGTAGGAGACATTTTTCATACATTTACATTTATTACTTCATTTTATTGGCAATTTAATTAGGGTATTTTAGCTTTCTAGAACTTTCTGAAGAACATTGGCTGAGGGTTACAGAAGACTTGGGCTCTCAGTTTACTGCACCAAAATTCTGGACTGAGGATTACCACTACTTCACTTTCCCTGCAGATCCCATTAAGACAACAATCCCTTTCATAGGAGTATTACAGTCAAGATTCATACTGGTAAGGTGTCTGCAATGTGGATCCAACAGCAGACGTTTACCTTCCCAGGTAGATTAACAGTAGATGTGAAATTTCAGAAGTGCCAGCACATGAAATCTTGTTTGAATTTTGACTGGAGTACTCTGCTCTCCCCTTTGAGGAATTTGGTAACATGGAGCTCACAAAGAGGGTTAAGTACAGAAAGAGTTGTTTGAAAAGAAGCAAGATAAATCATTTTAGGGGGAGGATGGAAACGGCTTGCTGGGTTTTTTGAGTCCATACAAAGATACTATCTTTCTGGAATATGAAACCCCTGAAAGATTATCTGAATCCTAAGAGTTTGTGCCTCTCATGTTCAAAGGAATGAAATAGTCCTAATAAAAATTGGCACCGCACAGGCGTCACCACCAGCTATCTGCAGGAGCTGCAGAGAGCTTCACCAAAAGCTGAACAGTACAATCTTTCTTACAGTGCCCATCTAAATATGTTGTTTGGACAGCTTTGGGGTTTTACATTGAACACACTTTGAAACCCCCACGGCATGTGATAGCACTTTGCTCACAGGCAAATTCTCACAGGAACCTTACATTACATATTTTACATCCCTAATGTAATTATCAGGCCAAAAAATATACATGGGAGCAATGAAGCTTGACCACTCAAACATTGCATTTCCAGGGCATGGTGTTATTCCTGACAGAGCCAAGGAGGGAGAGGAAATCCAGGGAGTGCTGAGCTGAATTTCAGAA
Organism: Anarhynchus alexandrinus; assembly: GCA_008711295.1. Classification (NCBI taxonomy): domain Eukaryota; kingdom Metazoa; phylum Chordata; class Aves; order Charadriiformes; family Charadriidae; genus Anarhynchus; species Anarhynchus alexandrinus. The sequence goes on along the minus strand of VUYV01000052.1, from coordinate 2,264,292 downwards.
GCAGATTCAGATTAATGCTGGAACATGGTTGGTTAAAAGTGAGCTGCAACCTCTGCTTAGCTGCTAGTGGTCTGTCTGAGGCTACAGCATGAGGACTGCCTACAGGGCTGCCGGGCATTTTCTATTGCTAATTTATGGTTGCCAGGGATCTTTTGTTGTGGCCACATGTTATTTATTTATCCTTTCTTTCTTTCTTTTTTTTTTTTTTTTTTTTTTTTTTTAGAATCCAAGAGGAAAGCACAAGTTAGTGTGTGCTTTGCAAAATCACTGCAGGCAGGCTGAAATGGCGAGGGGATGTACCTAATAATCACCAGCCCTGACTGAAAGGGGGAAAAAGGAAGAATATCATTGTGGCTTTTAAAAATGACTATCAGTAGTGAAACTCTCCAGCTAGACTAGATAAAACCAGAAACAAAAGGGAACTGGAGTTACACTAGCAGCAGCTTAATAGCTGCAATTATCAGCTGGGCTACCAGTTGGAGTTCCCACCCATCGGAGCCCGAGGTAAAAGATGTCAGGGGGATAGAGTGAAAGGCCTGCCTGAAAATGCAAAACCACAGAGCATTCACTTGCTAAAAGACTTGGATGAGCTACTCGTTCTGGTCTTTGTGCTCTTTTAAATACAGCCATCTAGTTGTCTTGGGGACATGCACGTGGGGAAAAAAAAAAAAAGCCACTCAATATTCCTATCCCTGACTATAATCCCCTGTTATGGATCAGCTAAGTAATAGTCTAAATACAAAATGTATAAAATATTAACCTGACAAACTGCTCTGCTTAAGTCAATGACATATGGATAGAAGATGTGGGTAACAAGAGGTTTATTAAAATGCTCCGGTTCAGCTGCAGCAGGAATGACAGAATAAAAGCATGACTTGTAAAACAGAAAGGGTAGAGAGATATTAACACTGAAGTGCAGTTGAGCAAATTCCCCTGGAAATCTCAGAGAAGCAAACAGCAAATGAGGTTGATTAAAATTACTATAATTGTGGTGACAAGTTGTATGCCACTTGAACACCCTACTGTACATAGTTCCAGATGCAAATTTGGGCTCTAATTTGCCCGTCCTTGAAGACAGTGATAAAACTCCCGTTGACTTCAAAGAAGAGCAGAAAGAGAGTCTTCAAGAAAGAAATAAATGTCTGACTTTAACACGTAAGACCAGCAGCCCTAAAACATATCTTGAAAGCAGCACTGGTTCTTATTCGTGATAACCTCACATTAATTGCTTTTAAGATCTACAAATACATTGGAAAACGTGAGTTACTTCTTGTTTGAATATGGTAAGTTTGAATCTGTGTAACTAAATAACAGCAAACGCTCGTATAATACTTTTCAGGAACAACCAGGAGTAAGATCAGCATTTTCACAGGTAGTGGCTCTGTAAAACTCAGCTCAAGCACAGCGCTCTGCTTCAGAGATGTTAAACGGGAGTTACTCTCACACTGAGCTCTCACCTTTAGAAAATCAGTCCTTTTAAAAGGATTTAAAGCAAAGCACTTAGAAGTCATCCAGAACCATTAGTCACTTCTAAAAATCTTGGCAAAAGCATTTGTTTTACCAATTTACACTAATGATGTCATGCTGTGTCTATGTTAATATACTTCTATTTAATTCTGAGACAGTCACTGTGTGCTTCCCATCTGTAAGTGGATGTATCTTAACTTCCCTGAAAAGGACAAATATGTTTTAACATCTGGGTAACTGAGGTAGAATTAACAGAGCTGCTTTGCCCCTAGCTCGTACTATTAGAATTAAGTCCAGATTTGTTACCATCAACTACCAGGATATTTTCTCCTTTATGTCCTCCCACAGAAGCTGTGTGCATCACCCCAACCTTTTAAACAGGGTTGTTAAACCAAATGGCCAAAGTCTGCAACCTGTCATAGTTGCCTTAAAAATAAAAATAAAAATTAACCTAAGTATTTGCTAGGATATTTTGCTATCATCTGCCATCAGACATGATTGCATTAGTTACAAAAGTTTGCACTGTCAAAGTTATGCTGAAATGGAAGAAAAGAAACTGCAGTTAGGTTACGGCTTCTGGATGGCATTTGTGTGTAATCTCTTCACCACTCGCAGTGCTTTGAAATCAGTGCACCTCTCTGAGATGTCGTGGCATAACAGGCTGTGTTTATCCCAGTTTAAGTTTACTGAATTTAACAGAGATGCAGAATTTTGACTATTTTTTTTTTTGTGATCCACGAATGACACCAGCAATCTTAATCTTGTAGAAAGACTAATAAGATCCTGCCTGCAGCGAGGCCTATGAGGTTTGAACACTATGAAAATATGCTTACAATGACTGTGATTTCAAAAAGAAAGCCTGACTGCTAGTGAAAAATAGGCCTGAACACAGTTGAAGAGGTATTCAAGCTTGTGGTTAGGTTGATGCCAGATGTTGATGCAGAGGAAAGGGAAGTTGAGGAAATTTAAGAAAAATAGGTACATGAACCCTTAGGATATTGGGTTACCAGCCAGCTGGGAGACACCTGGAAAACGGCTATTTAAATCTGTTTGAAGTGAGGGTCTCTGGTAGAGGGATTGGCCAGAGGGTCTGGAGAGCAGAGGAGGAAGATCTGAAGCCCCTTCTGCTCCTCCTAATACCTCTTGCCTCCCTCAGCCTGCAAGGGGCAACTTCTCAAGCCCCAGGGTCCCGGAGAGGGGCCGGAGGGAGGGAGGGAGGGAGGGACGGGCTGTCCTGCCCAGGGGGACGGGAGGGAGCCGGGAGGGAGCTGGAGCTGCATCGCCTGCCTGCCAAGGGCTCGCCAAGGGCATGGCAGCAGGGCTGGGAATGCAGTATTTGTGGAGGGAAAGAAAGAGGGGGGGAGATTTTATCGACTGGAAACAACTTTTCTCTTTTTTTTTTTTACATTAGCTTTATTTTTTTCCCCATTTTTTACATTATCTTTACATTAATGCAGACTTATTTTTGTGATGAGTTGCTGATTAGTTGGCATTTATTTCTGTAATTACCTCAATTGTCGTTTCATTCACCTATATCCAAAAAACTGCTGCCAACTTTTATAGATTTCTTTTTTACAAGGTCAGAATATACATATTCATGCATATGTAAACGTATAGATAAAAGTTAATTATTTTTTCCTTGTACTATTTATAAATGGATGTACAATTAAATTATTTTAATCTCCATTTTCTTGAATTACAATCTTGCATAAGAAATTAATTCATTAGTTATGTAAAATAGATATTCTATATTATGTATGATATGCATTTTATATACTTATATATCCTAGTTCTCAGAACTACATAGAAAACATTGAAAATGGAAAGCGAATGCATCTTAAGGGCTATAAAAGTGAGAGGGCAAATAAAAATCCATTTTTTATTTTTTAACAAATTCACCCAAATCCTGTGACCTTAAACCAATTCAGTACTCAATTAAGGTGTATTTTGTCTCTACCAGTAATAGTTATGAAGCATAAGAAACCCAGTCAGTGTTTAGGGCAGGTTTTGGAAACTTTGCCTCTCCAGGGGATTCATTCTTGTTTTGATCATGGACTTCTCCTGCCTCAGTTCTCCACCTGTGAAATGGGGATAACCATCTTTTCTCTACGTGCCATGAAGTGCTCTGAGGAAATGTGTATTCAAGAATATTTGGATATTAGTGCAATACATCTATATAAACATTTGAGGGTGTTGCAAACAGAACAATACAAAGTTAAAGTGCATTTAATGATTACTGTCTGCTTTGCTTTATAGTTTTATTTTTTTGTGTTTGCTTCTTGCCTCTGTCTGTAATTTTGCTGAAGGGGTATGTTTCTAATTACTGAGAAGCTGAGTTTTCTGGTTGTGGCTCAGCATTTTAAGCCTAGCTGTTGCTCTTACTATTGTTGTGAAGAAGCACACTACAGCCCCTTGGGGAAAGTCTAATTCAGACTTTAAATAGCCAGTTCAAATAGAGTTCATTTTAGTTTAACTCATTTTGGTCATTTATTCAGGAGAAAGACTTGCCGTGTACTAAGTAAAGCACCCCAGAGCCCAGGTGAGGCACCCCAGAGCCCAGGTGAAGCACCCCAGAACCAGGTAAAGCACCCCAGAGCCCAGGCAACACAGAGGCACGTGGAGCACTCTGTCGCTGAACCAGCATCGGCTTAGGGAGGAGGATGGTCGGACAATAACAGTCTCTCTCCCCCACTCCTTGTTGCTCTTCGTGCTTATTTTCCTCAAGGGCATATTCAAAGGTAACAGGAGATACCCAGTGACTCAGTTTTGGGATGCTCTGTTAAAAGGGCCTTTGGTTTTGGCAGGCTCTGCACAATCTCCCGTCAAGTATAGAATCATAGAATGGTTAGAGTTGGAAGGCACCTTAAAAATCATCGTGTTTCAACCTCCCTGCCGTGGGCAGGGACACCTTCCACAGACCAAGTTGCTCAATATTACCATTTCCTTAAACACCTGCCTTAACCTGGGCATTAAGCACATGACTGAGCACTGCACAAAGCCACGTTTGAACCCTCCTTCCCGCTTCAAGACCCACTGGCCCCTTCACAAACTTCCTTGCCTTACACTCCAAATATGTCCTCTGTCATAAACCTATGCCTCTGCCCCAAAAAAGAGCCTGCTGGAGCGGAGCCTCCGAGCTTGGCAATAAGACATTTATGGCATCTTTGAAGCAGCATCACATTTTGATACTAAAGGCAAGAAATTAAAAGCTATTTTTAATCTTACTTTTTCTTATGGTAGAATTTGTGTAGGTAACAGAAACGTGATGCATTTCATTCTCTACAGGAAGTAATTTTTTTTTCAAAAAATGCTGCAGCTGATTATATCTGCTTTCTGTAAGCCTTCCTGATGTTCTCTAAAGGAAGACATGGCTCTGTTGTAAAGTGATCCAGTTTTGAAAAAGAGCACTCTGATATTAGTGCATTTTAACACCGCTTAATGGGTTTATAATTGTATTCAGCATTTTAACTGGAAAGCAGGAATAGGAAGTAGGTGGGAAAATATGCCCATGGAACCCTCCCTCTTATTGATCATTATGCACCAAAACCCAGAAGATGAGCAGAGGGGGGGGATCTTATGTCTGTGGACAGGTAGGAGACACCAGCACATTACCGATCATTTGAAACTTGCATTTTGAAACCAAAACAGCTGCGAATCCGCTGAAAAGACTAAATATTTTAACACACATATTCTGCTCATAAAAACACTTACTCTCTCTTTCCAGTACTGTAATTTTATCTACATTAACAAAAAACATTATGAATACAAGTCAAACTGGCTATTGCAATAAATGAAAATGGCAATTCCATTTATTTAATTGGCAGGTACCCAATATCTTTTTATTCTTACAATGAAGCAGCTGGGATCCTGTGAAAAGTAACAACTACTGTGTAATAGCTGCTACATGATATCATCGCTTTCATAGGAAGAAGACGGAGATTCACCTGGCAGAGAAGAGATGGCTAAAATACACATAATTAAAATTTAAAATAAAAATCAACAATATCTTTTGTCCTTCCTACACTTTGGGGAATAATTTTCTGGGTAACAGAGTCGTTATTTCAAGTATTCACTCCAAGATCCATTCCATCGCTGTTAGCCCTGATGAATAACATCTATTCCATAAATAGTGCCACTGGTAGAGTCCGGGTATGGTCTGATTTAGTCCTTTCACTTTTCATACTGGCTCATTATTCTTTAGAAAAAATGCCTTATTGATCAAAGAAATTAATTTTTGGGTAAAATACTACTTAAATTAGTGAGTAGTGTATTAGAACTTGTTCGTCTTGGTTAATCTTTTTGTATGCTTAGGTCCCCAAACTTCATGACCCTGCTTCTGGGTTCTGATGGGATAACTAGAACTACTTTTAGCAGGAAAGCAAGGAAGGGTGAACACCAAACACTACTTAATTAAAGCTACTGGTGTGCAGATAGATATAATATATTTTCATTTTCTTGGTGATATGCCAGCCCCTCTCAAATCCTTCAAGTAGGAAAGATTAGCAGGTTACAGCGGAGGCATGAAGCACAGACTAGAAAAAAATCCTGGAAGCTTTTTCTCCAAAGACTCGTGGTATTTTGGAAAGCTGCTGAAATATCTACTATGGCCTTTGTCCAGTCTCACCACATCTTCCTTCTTGATTTGGAAGTTCTTCGGAGCAGGGACTATGCATTTTGGGGTTTCTGCCATAACAAGGCTCTGGACAAGACATTTGTGTATCCATATGGGTATCTTTTTTGACAGCAATAGATAATATCGTAATGCTTTCTAAATACCCAGCCAGAGTCCATGTGCGAGTACCGCCTGCCGATACATTTCTGTCAATGTCAGTGCAGTTCTGACTGTTCTCTGGAAATGGTTATTTTTCACCCTAGGATATTTTTGGCCCACCTGTAGAACCCCAGGCACATGTGCGTTAACAACTATAGTACAATGAAAAATATATTTTAAATAAATTCATAACTTTTAAGACCAGAGGGATCGTAAGGTTGTATGGTCTGATTTCCTATGCATTAGAAGCCATAACGTTTTTCCCATAAAATTCCCTTTGTTGAGCTTAGTCACTTATGTGCAGACAAAGCATATTTTTCATACTGTTTTTTTTCATGCCTTTAGTAACCACATCTGCAAAGCCAGGCGGATATTTTTTTTTAGTATCTAATTTTGACATCTACAATTGAACACCAAAACACATAAAACATTGACTTCTTCAGCCATTACCAAGTGTTGCAGCCAAGCAGGACACTATTTGCAGAGCAAAACAGATGGTGTTGAGGCTCCCCACACCTGTCCTGTACACATTTTGGGGTGGTTACTTTGGGCTAGCTCTAATCAGGTTGAATGAATGCTCCCTGGCTGTCACAACACCTGAGGTGTGTTTCTCACCACGTCTTCCAGGTTTGCTTTTTTTTTTATTTTATCTAAAAGGGGGATGGATTTGTGCTCAGAGACGTCCTCACAATATAAGCCAAGTACAGTAAGTGCAGGTGATTTGCTTCAAAAATGCACTCCTGAAGTGAAGGAGCGGGGAAGTGATTGAAGTGATGAGCTTTAAGACCAGTATTCAGCAGCGTGAGTCTGTAAAAAATACTTTGAGAACAGAGGAAAAAGAAAGAGGTTGCCAAGTTACCTAATGCCTGAGCCTCCTGTTCGGGTTTGCATTAGTGTAATTCAGTTGGAGTGTAGAGTTTAATGACTGACAATCATTTAGGTATGATCCCAAGCATCATGTGGAATGAAATCACAAGAAAAAAGTGAATTATCCTACTGCTGGTGTGATCATTTTACTTTTTTCGTGTCAGATTGTTTTCCAACCATATAAAAAAGACTCCAACAGCAAAACTGAACAGAGTGGGTTATAGGAATCCATAATCAATATTCAGCAAGTGTTTTTAAATCCTGTACTGAGAGCATCCAGCTCAAATTTTAAAAAGGAGGACTGGCTCATGGAAATGCCTCAGAACATGGACAAGCAATTAGGTTAACATTTGCCAAAGTCAACAAAATGAACGGAACGTCTTCCAAAACCAGATAACCACACAAATAGCAGCAAAGCCAGAGAGCTGCTTCAATGGGAAAAATGTGTGTTTAACTGCAAATGACGTATATCAGAGGGCACCGGACCCCCTGACAATTTGTATATTCCCAACTGAGGTGAACTAAATAGTCTGTCAGACCTACTCTACTGACAGAAATTGTATTAAACTCTCCGTAGTGTTACAAGTAAAATGTTACATTCCCCCCTCCTTTAGAGTCCGGACACAAAATTGAGTTAAGGAGGTAAAACAAGTTGTCAGCCGGTGGATGATAACCATAACTGCTCATAAACGTCTGTATCAGTTTTAGTCAGTTTTGTTTGCGATGTAACGGGCCTTAATCTAAACTTCAGAGAAAGAGGCTAAATTACATTAATGTTCATTTGGCCAGGCTAAGAGCACAGACACAGAAATTCTCAGCAGTGAGTTTCGTGGGCAGTAAAGCCTCTTTAATGCTGTCTTCTTACAGCGTGACCTGAACAGGCTGGAGAGTTGGGCAGAGAGAAACCTTATGAAATTCAACAAGAACAAGTGTAGGGTACTACACCTGGGGAGGAATAACCCCATGCATCCGTACAGGTTGGGGGCTGACCTCCTGGAGAGCAGCTCTGTGGAAAGGAACCTGGGAGTCCTGGTGGACAACAGGATGACCATGAGCCAGCAATGTGCCCTGGTGGCCAAGAAGGCCAATGGCCTCCTGGGGTGCATCAAGAAGAGTGTGGCCAGCAGGTCAAGGGAGGTCATCCTTCCCCTCTACTCTGCCCTGGTGACGCCACATCTGGAGTACTGTGTCCAGTTCTGGGCTCCCCAGTTCNATAGGAAGTTCCATCTTAACATGAGGAGGAACTTCTTTACTTTGAGGGTGGCAGAGCACTGGCACAGGCTGCCCAGAGAGGGTGTGGAGTCTCCCACTCTGGAGACATTCAAAACCCATCTGGATGCCATCCTGTGCAATCTGATGTAGGTGACCCTGCTCTGTCAGGGGGGTTGGACTAGATGATGTCCAGAGGTCCCTTCCAACCCTGACCATTCTGTGATTCTGTGATTCTGCATGCTCCCCTGTTGTGGAGGAAAAAATCCTTATATAAAAATAGTTGCACTGAATAGCTACAGAAATAGCTTATTCCCACAGGATGGAAAAAGGCTAAACTTTGTAGTTAATAAAACAAACTTAAGAAACCTGGTAACAGCGTGCAAAATCACTGAGAAGCAGAAATGTCTGCAGTGAAGGCAGGTGATCCATGAGCTGGAGGAAAGGCGTTTGGGTTGTGGACAGCCAGCCAAGGCAGGCTCGGCGAGGGTGGGATTTCAGCACATCTGTTTGCTCCTGAGAGGTGCCAATAGCATTTTGGGAAAGTCTCTTGTCTTGCACAAGAAAACTGCAGGAAAGCAGTCAGAAGAGAGTCAATGTTTGGAAGAGGCAGGCACGGCTGGTGTGACGTTTGTGGGGGAAGCATCCCAAGCCCGAGAGGGGAAGAGTGAAGCCCTGTGGGGGCTGTGGTTTGTGTCGGGAAGCGCTGCAGACCCAGCCGGGCACCTGGTGGAGAAAACAGCCGGCCAAAGCAGGGACGGGGCAACCAGCAGCTGGGAAGTCTGAGGAAAAACACTGCCGTCGGACTCTGGCAGGTCGGGGACTGCCCTTCTTCCCCAAAACTGGAATAACGCTGTGTGTTTGCAGATACGTAACACGGCAGCACCTGATCTCACCCTGCCAAGGGCGTGCGAACGAGCTCTGCGGGAGCGCGGCGGGAGCAGATGCGACGGCAGCAGCACATCTCCGGGCAGGAGCAGGAGGCAGGCTCCTGCCTGAGCACGCGCGAGCTCCGTTCCGCTGCACGACTTGCTCTTACCTGTCACTCTGTCCCCCAGAATTTGGACCCCACGTGTTTATATTATGTCCCTAAAACAACAGTACAACAGTGCATTAATATCGGGAATATGAACACATGCTTTTCTTTTTTTTTGTTTTTTTTTTTTTTTGTCTTCATAGCTTGAAATTTTGGGCTTGCAAGCATTTGGTTTCTCTGGTATTGCCCAGATTAAAACTTTGCATGAGAATTTTGTCCATTCTTTCAACTTTTACTTATAGCTCAGGGACACATAAGTTTTTCATCTCAAAAGCTAAAGTAAAAACAATGAAACAAAACTTGTCAATTTATTATTTCTTGCACTATTTTCTCATTCAAATAAAAAAAGGAAAAAATCACCCCCAGCCCCCCAAAGATATCAGGAAGCTTAAAAAACATGAAATATTTTATTTAAAAACATCAAAACGAAATTTCAGCTTTTGAGGAGTTATTCTCAATTTCTTTTATTTAAAACTTTGCAATAAATTCATTTTACTCCAATTTTGACAAACTTCATTTACTGAGCATTGGTATAGTTTCTCTCATTATAACCTTTTAGACATGTTTCTGACAACATGAAATTTATAAGGTGGGTAAATAGAGAGACAATTTTTTTTCTGAGACCTTTATGTTGTGGAATAAAATTGATCATAGTGCAAGTTAACTAGCTACCTTTATTTGATCAGGTTTAATTGTTGGACTGACAAGGAAAAGACCTGGATTAAGGAAATGAGGCTGCCCTGCCTGCTGTGCCCAAATAACCCCTTGCAGCAGCTGGGAAATGGAGAATGAGCTCCACATGCAGATTACAAAAAATAATAGGAAAAAAAAAGATGAGAAAGAAAATACCCCGCGACACAAAAACTTCGAAGGTGAGGTTCGAATGAGATGGGAGGCCAGCCCATAGACAGCAATCAGGCTGATTTTCAATGATATTTTCATTGAAAAACAGTTACTTAAGTCTTCTGTAGCCTGCAAGATCAATTGCAGCTAGATCAGAGCGGTGTGTAAAAGAAGATTAATTACAGCTGATGCTGCAGCTTGGGGAACAGCGCAGGAAGGGCAGGCAGGTTTGAGAGTGGCCCTGGAGCTCCCCATGGCAAGGGGCAGAGACGGGAAGGTCCATCCTGCCGCTTGTCCTTCGCTCCTGGTGGCGTTTGCCTGTGCCAGGACAAGTCAATGCTGCCGGGATGCCGTGCTGCAGTTTCTGGCACACAGTTGATGTGGCCCTGACAGTAAAGAGTGATGCTGTTTCCTTCCCTCGCTGTGGGTCACATCCCCACACTGCGTCATATGGCGACTCCCCATTTCCCATTAAGGTCCCAATTTTTAGGCTGCAAAGAAAAGGCTACATAGACGTGTGCTCACCCTGACCTCTGCACAGTTCTGCTGCTTCTCTCTGCCTGACCGCCTCTCACCTAAAACCACCTATTTCTGGACTTAACGTAGGCAGCAGCATTTCAAGGCCCGATGGTACAGAGGTACCTCAACTCAACATCCTTAAGCAAAAAGGAACTCTTTTTGGTGTCTTTCACTTCAGCTAACTACCTATACAAAAACATTCAGAAAAAAAACCCCACAAAATCCCCTCCCCCTCCAGCTTTTGAAAACCCCAAACCCGGGCTGTTCAAAAGGAAAGGACATGTTGACAGAAGCATAGCCAAGAAATAGCTGTGCCAAGAAGGGGAACGTCACAGTATGATGATTTCATTGCAGCAGAATTAAAAGTACATAGGTGGAAATGCTTCAGGATGGCTGAGGTATCCCCCCAGCCCCAAGGAGATATCTGGGCTGGAGGGCACGCTCTCTAGAAGATGTAGACACCCTGCAGAGAGGGCAAATCATCTGGGCTGAGGTGCTCACAGGCAAGTCTGACCTTGATGAGATGAGAGGTGCTATAGGAAAAGCAAATAGTTCAAAAGCAGAAGAAATGTTATCTGTATCTCATATTTTCATTCTATTATAAATGTAGTTACCATGGCAGCAGCAAGCAGTTTTGGGGTTTGGGTTTCTCTACAAACATACAGACATCTTTTGAACTTCCCTCTTTTTCCACTGCCATATCTGTCCCCAGGAGGACAGACTGAAAATTCACTCATGTTTGCTTCCACGAGCAATATATTAGTAATGAGAACAACAGCAACAAAAGTAGTATAAAACCTCCCCAAAAGCATAACTACAGTATTTTTATCTTTTCTTCTAGAACATCCAACCCTCCAGATTTCATCAGCAATAGAATCGTCTCTGCACAGTTTCTGCTACATCCCCTCATGCTGTTCTTTTCCTCACTCATTTTTAGAGCAAGAAGAGAAACCCATCAACATCCATTCATGTCTTTCTTAATTCACATCATTTAACTATTTTTCTCACCGATCAGCCCTCTTCTTTGGAATTCTTTTTGGACATGGCATAACTCAGGACCTTCCAACTCTTATGGGTTGGGCTGAACTGGAGGAAAGCACTGGATGGGAAGAAGAGAAATTCCCATATTGAGCTATGCCTGTTTGAGCCCAGCTGCAGGCAGGAGAGACTGAGCTTTCATATCGAGGCACCCAATCACTCCGGCCACCAGCAGGCTATGACTGTGAGATGTGGGGTATGAACCCCAAACTTAAAACTTAACGAGAATCACTCAGGCTTAGTTGCCCCTAAAGAATCTCTCTTCTAGGGTAAAATCAAAGAATTGTAGTCTCGGCTGCTTTTATCTGAGTGTAAGTTGAAAGAGTAGCAAAGGAGAAGTAAAATGTGACAGAGTCTGCTTTCTTTTGTGCTACATCTGAACTGACTACAAGATAATACAATAAACAAGATAATAAGATGAAAGAGAGCTTGAGAGGGCCTCTTTTCCATTCCCTGGTCCCAAAGGAGAATCAATTATTTCTAAACCATTCTTGAAAGATGTTGGACTAATCTGATCTTTACTGTGGATGCCTGGCTATTCTCCTCACTGCACCTATGGTTTCCAGGTAATTGTAGGGGGGTTCGAGGCAATTAAAAGCAAAGAGCATAGTAAGAAAGTCAGACTATACTGAAGACAGTTCAAGGAAGCCAAGTATTTTATTTACTTAGGACTAGACCAAATTTCCATCATATTTTCAGTTGATTTATTCATTAACTAGTATGGCATATTAAGGCCAGGGTGTCACCCTTGCCTCATGCTGAATCGTACCTTTCCAGGGCTTACCCCGTTGTTCTCAGGAAAAACTGTTTTTCAGCAAAGCCCATTCAAGAAAGGACTACTTCCTTCTTTATGAGGATTCATTTTTGAGTTGAATCACTGTATTTCTTTGGCTTACAGATGAAAAAATATCTTATGTCTTACATCAGCAGAAGAAGGGAGATTACAGTAAGGTGCAGTTTGGAGTCAAGAATAAATGGCCAGCGGCTGGAGCTATTGGAAGCCACCATGTCCCAAAAGAACAGCCTAAATAAGTGCATGGTTTTACAACTACCTAGCAACTGGACACCAACTCCTAGGTGAGCTTGTACTATGTAGCAGAGGAAAGGTGACTAACTCCGCTTTTAAAGCCACGCAAGCTGGTTTCACAGTGAGCACACCGCCTTCCTCCTCCTGCATGGGAGGAATGTTTATCTGGCGCTTAATGCAGATCCCTCTCTACACTACTGAGTGCTAATTTCTCTCGATACACACACCCTCAGAATCCAGCCACTATTAAATAACTGTAAATTGGTAACTTTAATTGCCGAGGACTCAAGCATTGTAGTTCTCAGCGTGTTTAAAGGAAAAGAAAAAGCAAAAAAAGTAAATCAACTCTCCTGGGGTCTCCCCTCCCCAGTCAACAATGTCAAGTTTTCAGGAAAAGGAAGCGTGGCATTTGCAGACTCAATTAAATCAGCACAGTTGGAATTCCTCGTCAAGGTGGTAGGTACTTCTGAGGCTGCAACTCATTTTGAGAAATCACTGTGGACTCTGAGAAATACTCACAGTGCTCTTTTACAGAATACTGAAGGTAAGGACCTAAATGTAGCTCGAGGGTAACTGTAGCTGGAAGGCTGGTACTGCTCCTTTTTATTGTATGGGCTTTGTGTGTCACACCAAATGATTTACAGCTGTTGCGAGGCATACATGCTCACTGCATTGTCCTTCCGCGATCAAAATATTCTTGCCTCACAGCTTTGCAGCCCTCAAAGTATTTCCACATGTTTGAAAAAGGAGGTCAGATATCCCGTGGTGTCCTGCTCCTCTGCTCTTCTAACTGGAATTCTGGGTTGGTGGTCACATAAAGACATTTGCATCATTTTGGTTACACACATATTAATACAATAGCTATGACGTATAACTGTGAGGCCATTTTTGTCTGTTTCTGACAACTGTTTGAATCTCTTCCTTCCTCATCTATATATTTCCCTCCTTCTCTCTGGATAAGTTCTTTGAAGGTAAATTTTGAGCTCTTTTTCATCCCATAGAGATGAGTTAGTTCCTTTAATGAAAGGACCCACCCCATGGATGCTGCAAGGCCTCAGCTTCCGCAAGGAGAAGAAATGTGACAAGCAGTATTTCAACAGCATTGGCATCCAGCCAAAAATAATATGTCCATGGTTCCCAGTGACCTCTCAGTGAGCTCCAGACTAAGATGACTTTATATTATCCCTCTCTCTATGTATCCTTGACAAACAATGCAAAGGAAAGGCAGGGATTTAACTTTGGGAAAGACCATGTGAATGAAAGGTGAAACAGAGGCTACTTATCTAACATTTGCTTCACAGGCTTGCGGTAGAACTGACATTTAGAAGATGGGGTAAAGCAGGGGGCAGAAGTTGTGGGCTGGTATTTCAACATTGCCTCTAACTTTGGAACTTTATACAGCCTTTAATCTGTTTCTGGAGTGCTGGGAAGTGTTCCGTGGATGTTGTGAGTGAACTGTGCTTTTTGTATTAAACATTTATTGCATGGCTTTCTGTGTCTGCAAGCAGTTGGATCAATGATTTAAGATATCCCCTCCAGATCTATGTTTCTATCGACTGCTTTTTTTTTCCTTCAGAGAAGATACCTGAGACATGGATTCAAACGGGGAAGAATTCTGCTGAAAAATGCATCAGGAAAACTAAAATGCTAATGTGCAAGAGCGGTCCCTTTTGACAGAGGGAAGGAGCCATCGACAATACTAAACATGAGAAAAACCTGCATTGTTCTGTAAACTTTGCACAAAATGATCTTTTTCAAAACAAATTTTAATGTTTTTAATGAATGTAGATTAGCATGGAGTTTCATCATCGGCCTTGGGCTTGTCTTCCTCTGTGTCTGCTAGGACAAAGAGGTCACATAGCTCAGTGTCGCTGTTGTCCTGGGCATCACTGCACCAGGGTATTCGTTGAGCGCAGCAGTGGGATCTCAGAAATATGCAGTCGATCTCACAAACATCCCCGTATTGCTGAGCCACCACTCTTTTCCTCTAGAAAGGGGCTCCCCTCTCTCTTTTTTTCCCTCCGCTCCTTCACTGTGCTGACAGACGTGCGTCTGCATCCTGCCATCCGGAGCTCAGCCGGGCTGGTGAGCGCGGCTTTTCCCGGCGGGCCGGGATGTCAGGGACCTCAGCGTGAGGCCATGCTGATGCAAGACGCATGAGCGGTCAATCAACAGCCAGGAGTACGATGGGATGCAACGAACTTTGTGTGCGCCGGAGCCACACAGCACAGCCCGTGGCAGCGTGCCAGCATCTGAATGAGGCTTTTGCATCCAGTTGGGATGACCCCGAAGCGGGAGCAAACAGACAACCCAGTTATCTGGGAAAGGAGCACGGGGTGCCAGCAGAAGGGCTCGACAGATGCATTCTCGTTCCTACAGGGCAGAGATGCGTATCTGTATGTATCAGTTACACTGTGAGTAAACACGTTTGGCACCTCAGAAACCTCATTCCAAGGAGGATTTGAGTGCCGCACGAGTCACAGCAGACATTGGTTGGGGAAACAAGGCATCCTAATGCCAAGCATCTACAGTTAACCTTTCAACAAGTGCCAAATGCAGGCAAGCCTTTAAATATAGTGCGTAACCACCTTCTCCAGAATGAACCCAAAGCTGCACTACAGAATTCCATGAATGTAGATGACAAGATATTGAACTTTCCAGAAGTGGGAAAACGCACATCAAAATTAGGGCATCATACAAGAAGTTCAATGTTTTTATTGTTTTAAATGGGGGCATGCTTTTCATGAAAATGTCTCCAGCCTTCAACTATCTCTAATAATCACTATGTGTATATCTTTAAATAAGAAAATGAGAAAACTAGGTGAAATAACAAAAAACCTAACTACAGACCTGGCTAACTGCCTTTGATGCCAATGATAACACCTATAATAGCAAACATGCAAGTGTCCCTCCCTTATTCTTGAACTTCGGTGCTCATCTGACAATGTATAAATCCTGTTAGCACTTTCCCCAGGACTCACGAAGACATCCCGGCACGTATCCTCCCTGCATCAGGCAGCTCAGACAGCCGGCAGCTGCGTAACAAAAAGGAAATGAAATTTTCCTGTTAGCAGCCTCCTGCAATTCAGGGAAACAGGGAGAGGCACCCAATCTGCCTGCCGTACTCTCAGGGCTTCTCATATGTTAAAAGTACTTTCTTGGAGAGAGTGGTTCAATGCGGCTCTTAGCAGACAGGTGAAACCATAATTCTGGCTGTGTGGCTGGACCTGTGATATATTCTTTTTGGCTGCTGTAGCAGTTTTTTGAAATTCAGGTCTCTATCGCTAGTTGTAAAGAGACAGGAAAAGGATGCACGTGCTGAACTTCAGCCACTACAGACAAACTCTCTAAGACCAAGTGATCCAAAGCAGCGTGTTTCTGCAGTATACTTGTACATTTCAGAAACGAATACTCAATCTCTCAGTACTAGGATGAGACCTTTGGTAATAAACTTTGAATAATTTAATTAAACTACGACTCAATGATACTTTGAAATAATTTGCAACAGAAAGGAAAGTTTAACATTGCCATTTAATTTAAGAAGCATGTAAGACAGAAATGAAATGTAAACTGAATAAACCGGGGTGCTTTTTTTTTAGGACTTACATAATTAATAATAAAATTAGAAATATTTATTATTATTATTTATTTATTTATTATTTATTATTAGAAATATTTATATGACCAGGTCCTGTTTGGATCACACTGAAGAAAATATTAGCTGCTTCTAAAAAATTATTTCCTTATCCTATCTATTTAATCTGTCCTGGGTTAAAACAGCCCAGTTTAAAGTTGGATCACAACCCTGAATACATCTGCAAAAATGCAATGTTGGAATATTTCATTTAAACTTCTTGAGGTTATTATGAATTTACTCCAGATCAAATAAGACCAAGATTCGTAATGACAATTGAAGTCCACTGACAATGTAAATTCCATTGACAATATAATGCTGTGGTTACACTATTCATTCAATCTAATCCTTGATATGAATAAAAATGGGTTACAAACAAAATGAGGCATGACTGAGAAGCAGATTTCAGTGTAGATGCTGCTCTACTGTGTTTGGCCACTGGAAATACATTCTGGATCTGGGACTTGTTAAAAGATACTCCTTGTCCACAACCATTTAGTCTAATCATAAATCAGCTCCAAAGGTGGCAGTCATCTACAGGGAAGAAGAAAAGATGATCTTTTGGTTTTAACGTGCTTCATTCTCTACAGTTATTTAATAATCTTTCAAATAACTCTCCATGTTTTCAGATTGCACATAAAATATGATCAACTCCTCCTATAACATTTTTCAGAGTAGCATTTTAAGAAGCTAAAATACTTTCCCTGTTAAAATCTTTCTCAATCCAGTTTTCCATGCCCTGTAATTATCTTCAAAAGTCCTCATTCTGAAGGATCGCACCCTTACACGTATTTCAGCCATTAACCACACCTTCTTCTCACCATCTTTATCCCTCCTGACATTGCGGCTTCAGGCTGTGCTAAGGGCCTGCGTAATCTTGTTTTCCGAGGCTTCTGCCTTCTTGGTGAGTGACAGGATGAAAGGGGAAGCCAGGTAAGATCCAGAAATTCTTCGAAGATTAAAGCTCTAGAAAGCGTGCAGTAATCCAACATCTGTTACTTTGGTCCTGGAGCTGTGAAGCTGTGCTGCTGTTGTGCCATCTGCCAGCCGGTCCAGGAGGAGGGGAGGCTGTTCCATCGCCAGTCGCTGTGATTAAGGTCGTCTATGTGTTTGCATGCGGTGGGGGAAAAACTGATTGCACACTTTTGTGCTTGGGCAATGCCATGTGCTATGCGTCAGAGAGGAGAATGTGGGTCAGGTTACCTGCTCGCATCTGGACAAAGCATGGGGAATAAATCACAAAAGCAAAAGGCCACACAGTTATTAACATACAAATAGCATCTATGCTTCATGTGCAATTCACACAAAAGTCACGCTCTGCTCTGATTTTATACTGGCAGGTGACTAAAGCACGATTAATTCACCGTTGAACTTCAAGGGACTTTTGGTTTGCTCAGCAGGAGTGATACAGACCACTGCACCCCCAGGAAATGTCCAGTCTCAGAGGGAGGCATGAGGTCCTTGTGCAGGTTACCAAGCTTCAGCCTAGGAAGGTTGGTGGTGATTTCTATACCTCTTGATGACTTTTCTCTGTATGAATGCAAAGAATAAATATTTTTTCTGTATATGCTTCAGCCTCACCGCTGAAGTCTGCCAGCACACACTGCCTACATGTGCAAAATGTCCTTGTGTAGGTGCAAACCTTTTGGATTGACTCTGGTGGTAACTGTGTACCTTGAGTCACATAATGAGTGGGTATAGGAAAGAATTTAGGGCATCTCACATGAAGGTGCACTTGTATAGGAGATGTGGGAGTTGCTGTTCAGAACTAGGGAGAGAGAGTTCCTGCCCGAAAGAAGTGCCGTCTAGAGAAAAAGTATTAACATGCCCAAGTTATGAGCACTTTCACAAAGAAGAATCTGATAACAGACTTGATTTCCAAAGTGTCTTTGGCACGAACCTTTATTTATGAGCAGGAAGAATCCATGGCTTACATCAGGAACCCACCCAAGATGTACAGAATTGGGTTCATTTATCCCTTTTGCTTGAAGAAAAGGATTTTAAACAAGCAGTTATTACTGAATCATATATGTAAATTGTTCCAAACCAGAATTAAATCGTTCTAGATTTTCCTCAAAGCAGATGTTTAAATCTTTAGGGAACTTTCTTTCTGGAAGTTTTGGCAATTCCAGTAACTGGCACCTGAGTCAGATATCTGAGCTTCTGTACCTGGAGAGCCTGATGTGACAACTGAGGGGACACTGGGCTGTTTGCAAAGCAGTCCAGACATGCGATTACTGCTCATGGAAACATTCACAAGCTGGATTTAAGCTAGCTAGATCCAGGATCAGTCATAGGGTAGTGATGGCAGAAAAAGCATCATGCTCCTGTAGGACACCAGTGGCACATTTAGCAGGCTGGAGAGAAGGCTACACTGCAACTAGTTCTTGAAGTTGATGGTTTAAGACTATTGCAGCCATGTAATAGAATCATAGAATGGTTTAGGTTGGAAAGGACCTTGAAGATCGAGTTCCAACCCCCCTGCCATAGGCGGGGACACCTCTCACTAGGCCAGATTGCCCAAGGCCACGTCCAGCCTGGCCTTGAACACCTCCAGGGATGGGGCCTCAACAACCTCTCTGGGCAACCTGTTCCAGTGCCTCACCATCCTTAAAGTGAAAAACTTCTTCCTAATGTTCAATCTAAACCTGCACTCATCCAGTTTGAAGCCATTCTCCCTCATCCTATCACTACATGCCCGAGTAAAAAGTCCTTCCCCAGCTCTCCTGTAGGCCCCTTTTAGGTACTGGAAGGCCACAATAAGATCTCTCCAGAGCCTTCTCTTCTCCAGGCTGAACAGCCCCAACTCCTTCAGCCTCTCCTCATAGGAGAGGTGCTCCAGCCCTCGGATCATCCTCGTGGCCCTCCTCTGGACACGCTCCAACAGGTCCATGTCCTTCTTATGATGGGGACTCCAGAGCTGGACGCAGTACTCCAGGTGGGGTCTCACGAGAGTGGAGTAGAGGGGCAGAATCACCTCCCTCGCCCTGCTGGCCACACTTCTTTTGATGCAGCCCAGGATGCGGTTGGCCTTCTGGGCTGCGATCGCACATTGCTGGCTCATGTTGAGCTTCTCGTCGATCAGCACACCCAGGTCCTTCTCCTCAGTGCTGCTCTCCAGCCATTCCCCGCCCAACCTGTAATTGTGCTTGGGATTGCCCCAACCCAGATGTAAGACCTTGCGCTTGGCCTTGTTGAACTGCATGGGCTTGGGCCCACTTCTCCAGCCTGTCCAGGTCCCTCTGGAAAATGTCGATACAGCTGTGACTATAAGTGGGTTCTGCAGTTTGTACAGTCATCAGCACCTGCGCACAGCAGACAGTGAACTGATTTCAGCAGGGCTACTGACAGTAACAGTCCGGCTTGTGGCAAGCGAGGGTGGGAAGTGCCCTCATGTGCCTGTAGGCTGACATGGGTGGGTGGCACCTCTGTGTTGCTTTATCGCAAGAACAAACGAGAAAATAAGGCAAGACCTTATTCTCTTCTCTTCTCTTCTCTTCTCTTCTCTTCTCTTCTCTTCTCTTCTCTTCTCTTCTCTTCTCTTCTCTTCTCTTCTCTTCTCTCTGTTCTTCTGAATCAAATCACCAATACTGCCTTCACGCACTGGCTCACTGCTTTTGTGTGCGCAGCCATACACTCCGGTGTTGATGAGTCGAGGTTTGAGAGCCCAGCTCCTCCTGCCGACGGGTCCTCTTCCTATGGCATATCAGGTGAGCAGGCTGAATCCTACCTCCTCTTGCCATTTGCTGGCTGGCATCACCCAGGGAGGGGCAAAGAGCAGAATAAAATGGGAGGACTTTCTCCCTTCTGTGGCTGACTGACCTGACAATCTGGCCTTATACTTAAAGAAACACAAGGCATTCAGTTGTATGTCATTTTGATGTCTCTGAATAACATCTCTCTGGAGAAGAAACAGTAATCATCACCAGAGCTACAGATTAGCAACTGATAGAAAAAAATAGGCATATCATTAAGCTTACACGCTCCCTTGTTATCTCACCACTTCTCATTCAATCCTTGTCTGCAAACAGAAGAAGGGAATCCCTGCACGGCTACGCTGCTGGGTTTGCATATAATCAGGTGTCGAAGCTTGCCTTACTTAGACCTTTTGTTCAGCTGCAGTCCCTACTGGATTTTTTTTCCTAAGATTTGTGCTTTCACCCCTGGATAATAACATAACAAATAGCTCTTTGTCTCTTTAGGTTCGTTCATATAACTTGTATTAATATATTGACAATGTAATAAAAGGGACATACAAAGCATCCTCTTGTCTTCCCCTGCTACAGCAAAAGCCGTGGCAATTATTGCTGATGTGAAGCACAATCTGAGATTCCAGCGGATAAATGTGAAAAAATGCAATTTTGAAACTCAGCTGTAGGAACAAAATAAACATCAGTTTAGACTTATGAGGATTTGCTTCCTGTTTAGTAAAGCCTTTTTTATTAGGGAATTTATCTGATGGTCTGGTGGTTAAAATGAATATTTTTAAAGGTATTTGGAATATAGCAGTGATGACATCTTGAAAAACTAAACAAAACTTAATTGACTTCCAATTGACTTTGACTGGAACTCCATCATAAAAATAGTATATTTGAATGCTTCAAAAACTAATGAAAAGGTTGACGTTAAATGTGATTTTTTCATTTATTTTGTGTGTGGGAACTTCAGTCTGGATTCTGAGGACAGCCATATGCTTTAAATCTTCCAGAGTCATATTGTGCTGCTAGCCAAAATCCAGGGTCCTTTACGCTACTGCAAGTAAGAAGAAAAAATGATGATAGAATCAGGTCTTACTATTTTCTGCTTACAAGGAGTTTAGGATCCTGTCTCCCTGGGAGGATGTGAGCCCTTGGTGCACCGCAGGATGCTCCTTCTACCATCTGATGAAGAAACTTTCTCTCCTCTTCCCTTCTCTGTTTCTTTCAGTCATCTTCTAGCCTTGTCCAGGTTTTGCCTCAATTTTTCTTTCTCATTTCTTTACCATGCTTCTCACTCCAACACATAAGTACACCTACTCGATCATACCCAGTGAAGCTGTCTTTCCAAATAGGTCAAATTTCTAAGTATATTCACGTATGCCTTTAAATTCCAGTGGCGATGTACACTTGTATTTTTGTCTCAAAAATTACTGTGGCTTCTCAGAAGGAACCTAAATCAGAGACGACTGTTAATCTCATCAATTCCAACCTACCACAAAGTGGTACCTGGTAGGGAAAAGTTCTGTAAAACTGGTTAGGAAAGTATCTGTGTAGGGAAAAAAAAAGAAAAAAAAAAGAGTCAGCAGCCAGGCCTTAATAAATCAAAGGCAATAGTGTTGACATGTAATAGTTCATATTCCCTTTTAATGAGCGAATCTGGAAGTCAGTTGTTGGGAGCTCTGTTTCTGGCTCTGGTGTGGACTCACAACCCAGGACAGTTTTCACAAGCTCTGAGAGACCTAAATAGTGAGACCTAAACAGTATTTACCTGCATCACAATTCTGTGAAACATAGTCACGCTTTCAGACCCACAAACAGAACTCTCGTCTGAACAAGAATAAAAGTGAAAGGGGCAAATTTCAGTAAAATTCTGATTTTACTGAAACCAGTGGGAAGCTTGCCATTGAGTTTGTGGGGCTAAATCTTACACTTTTGGATGCTTTGATGGTTGAGGGTGAGATCAGAATTTGGTGCTCCAAATGCTCCAAAGCACAATAATTGGTGCTTCGTTGTGCGAGGCACGTGAGGAGTTTAAGAGAGTTAGCAGCCTCCGGGGTTAGTGCTGTGAATGAGAACTTCTGAAATGCTGAGATTTGTGTTTTCCTTCTCAGGCACATCTCGTCGTGAGGCAAGATTATTACTGGAGGCAACTTCCATGGCGATCAGCTTGTACAACTGGCATTTGTGCATCAAGCACCTTTAAAAAACTGATTGGGGGTGTAGGGTGAAGAATGCTGTGTGTATTACCTTGATGCTTCATGTAATTTTAAATATGCATTATTACTGTTCTTGATGGTTCTTTATTTCTCTCATACTATTTCACCTACTTATTTTTTAGTCTGTGAAGTGACCTATTACTTTTATTTTTAAAGGATTCACTTCAGGAAGAAAGACATTTGCCTTAAAAAATACATATTAAGACCTCTAAGTGTTGTACAAGTGAAATTCACTTTCCTTCTCTTTATATTGTCATCTTTCAAGGAGTACAAACTCAACAACTTGCCAGTTTAACATCATATGCCAATCCTTAAATTACAGCTCTAGTACATCTTCATTGATTATTATTAAATTACACGCATCACAGATAGATCTGTAGATCCTGACAAAACCAAAACAAAACTGGAAAAACAAACAACTCAGCAAGTTTTATGATAATATAAATATTATGTGGAGACCAAAGATTATTGCTAATGCAGAAATTTTTAAGTTAATTCAAATTTTCAATGTGCTGAATAAACCTACTCTTTTATTTTCAAAATTTTGAGAGTTTCAACAAAGTCTTTGGAAAAAAGTAGAAAAGATTAAAATAATCTTAATGAGCTCTGCTTATCACTGGGAACTTTAATTAGAGCCAGATGTTTCGTGGTGGGTTTTGTGTATTTTTTTTTGTTTTGGGTATTTTTGGGTTTTATTATTGTTATTATTTTAGCAAACAGCAAATTCTTTGAAACTTCAGTTGGAAATACCTCCCATCAACTGTTATGTGACATGAATTCATTTAAATAGCTTCAACTGGAAAAAAAAAAACAGGACATAATCCACAAACCTTGTGAATCCCTATGTTTTCATCTAATTGCCAAGAAGCTTGGGGATCCGTGGAGTTTCTGATGGCGTTGGAGAAGAGGCACAGCCTTCTGTCTTGCAGGGTGGCCTCAACGGAGGCGTCTGCAGGTGATACAGCTCCATGGTGTAGAGGTAGGTATCTGCTCGCTCAGCATCCTGTTGACCTGCCAGGTGCCTGACTGGGCCTGATGCAACTTCCAAGGTACGGAGAGGGCTTCTTCACTGTCTTCTGCTGGCATTGTCCAGGATCCCAGGCAACACTTAGATATTTCCTGAGCAAGATAGGACCCGTCTGGGAACAAAAGTTGCACAGTCACTTTCCCAGACTACAGGGGGCCCAGAAACTGGGCTCCTGACAGGATTTTTGAGAGAAAGCACCTGCTATTTTTGATTAGTATGTCAGCTCTCAGAGCTGCGCTTTATTTAATTAATTTTGGCAGCTAACAGAAATGACTAAATTAAAAAGAGGGAAAATCAACACATCATTTCTGCAATCTATTGACTGATTAGCATGGGTAAATGAGTTGCAAAGTGAATTTCAGCTTCAGGGAGGACATGTTAGATGCCTCTTGCACTTTATAATTCAGACTGAAACTCTAGTTATGGTGTATGCATTTCTTTTTGAAGCAGAGATAATAATTTCATATTTTAATTTGTTTATAGTCTTTTTGAACACAAAACCAGGTTGCCCAGAGATGTTGTGGTGTCTCCATCCTTGGAGTTATTAAAAAAAAGACTGGACATCGTCCTAAACAACCTGCCCTATCTGATCCTGTTAGACAACCTCCAGAGGTCCCTTGTGATCTCAATTGTTCTGTGATTCCCAAGTGTTGCCTGAGAAGAGAAAAAAAGAAATTACAGTGGTTTAAAAAATGAAATTAAAGATTCTGAGTGCATTTTTGATATGACAATTTCTGAGACAAGAAAGTAGTTGGTGGGCCAGACTTTGTAATATTTAATATTCCAAATATAGAACGGACAGCTATTACCTGAATCAGAGCTATCCTGTGCTCTACCAGGATATGTAAAAGGCTTCAGTGATGTTTTCCCTACATCCTACTGCCAAATAAACCTCTTTATCAGACAGTTTCTTCAGACATGGTTTCTTGTTGTTATTAATGGCATGTGGCTATTAAGAGCCTGACCATGTGAAGAATTTAATGTTTTCGTTGAACCCAAAGCACACTCAGGTCATGAGTTGGTTTCAGCATTTTTGTAATGTTTTATCACATTGTTAATTCCCTGCTATTAATGACAACCTTGTGCTCTAAGTCCCAATATGATCTTGGATGGTTTGTTCAGCATTTGTAAAAACATAATAAATGCAAGTGAATGTTTGGCAGGGAGAGTTCTGTCAACAATGCAGCATTGACTTGTAACATTCAAATAACATTTCCATTTCCTTACAGAGGTCTGGGGGCTTGTTTGTTACTAACAAGCTTTTTTTTTTTTCCCCTGCAGTTTTGTCAGTGAAAAAAGTTATCACAAAAGAATATGGGTTGTCATTTTTGATACTAGGTTTTATGTCTTGTTATAATGTTTCTGTTACATCTCAATTCAAATGGCTGATTTGTTCCTTTCAAATTTTGGGCAAAGATGCAGTCAGCTTGAAGGTAAAAAGTTATCACCAGTAAAATATAACTCATCAAAGGGTGTGTATTTCTGGAAACGAGGTAATACTTATATGGTGATGTTCATCTTTTTCAGCTTAAGTATCAGAAAGTTGCATGTAGTTCTCAACAGGTGCCCATTTCAGCTCACATTAGGCATCTAACAGAGGGGATAAAGGTCACTCTGGAAATGCTTCTTCCTCTCCAGTGACTGAAAGAATGACTATCTTAGGCACGGAAATTATTCTTAAGTGTGTTAAAGGTAAAAACTGCTCCTGGAGGCTAAACCGATGATTTTTGGCCTTCTCAGAATTTCATACCAAAGCAAGACTCTCCTCTTCATGTTTTTTAGCTCAATTGTAGAACCACAGGAAAATATAAACTGGAAAGGGCCTCTGGATGTCATCTGGTGCAATGCCCTCCTCACAGCAAGGGCAACACCAGAGTTAAATCAGGTTTTGTATAAAGACCAAGAGGTGTGTTGTTTAGATAAATGAGACATAAGTACTGATAGGGATTCCCTTCCCTTCCCTTCCCTTCCCTTCCCTTCCCTTCCCTTCCCTTCCCTTCCCTTCCCTTCCCATGTTTTGGTTAATTGTGTTCAGACCATCACAGTACAAAGCTGTTTCCAAAGAGGGAAGTTACAAAGAAGACACCAGTCTTTAAATCTAGAAAATAAAGAGTAGGAAAGGGACGGCGAGGAGGAAGGCACAAACCTGCCTGTCTATGGGAGAAGTGGCTGGATGCAATGTGACGAGCACTATTGGCAGAATATAAAAAAAACCCAAACTGGCCAGGAGTAGAGATGAAGAACAGAAGCAACTCATCATTTCAAAAGGGGAGGAAAGGCAGAGGGTGCAATCACAGTGCACAGAGTATATACTTTCAGTCAGGACGCTGTGCACAGTACGGCAAAACGTTTGGACTTCTCATATGAAAAAAATTTTCTTTGAGCAGCATAGAGCTACAATGGTGTTGGTTTTGATGCTGTTGTTATTATGACAGAGCTGAGAAGCCTCAGACATGAATCAGTGCCTTGTAGTCCTAGTTGCTGTGCAGGTACAAAGTTAACGAAGGTTATTTTCTGGGTAAGTCACAAGGTAAGTGTAATACAAGAGATAATACAACTGCATGGGGGGGGGAATAATAATAATAAAAAACCCTAATATGATATTAGGCAGTGGTTTCAACATACCAGGAAGCTGTCAGTTGCCCAAGTTTGTTTGATTTTTTAGGGCATTAGAACAAAGTAAACCAGGAAATGAACTTTAAGAATACAAATCTCAAACATGAGGGAAAGCATCAGGAAAAGCACAAAGGGTTGGGTTTTTTTTTTTTTCAAAATATAGCAAGGGGTGAGGTTGACATCACAGGCCAAGTGGAATGAACTGTAAATATGACTAAGCTTCAAGATTAGTCAGGGATACAGCAGAAAATGCACGAAGAATTCAGTGTCTTTTTTGCTTGATGCAATAAACAAGAAGTTGGAGAAATTCAGAAAGAGGAGTGCCATGATGAAAAAGGCAGGCTAAATAATGCACAATTTTGTATAAATGTGAATGGACAGAAAAGATCTGCACTTGAGAAATATTCAGGAGCTGGGGAAAGAAAAAGAAAAAAAATTTCAATTGAAAGTAGCTGGTATACAGTTTTTAATTTGTTAAGTACCTGGTATACTGTGTTTTAGTCAAATATATGTTGTTATCCAGTTTTAGGTTTGTTGGGACACATCTTCATTGCTTTTATGGTTTCAAAAATTCCTTGTGTTAAAAGTAGATATAAATCAGGTTTCATGCTTTATACTGTACTTAGTCTGTTGAACAGAATGCTTTTAAAATTGAGGCCGGCAACTGATGATGTGAAGGGAAAAGGACAAACTGAGGAAAGTTTACACCTCAAGCTCTTAACCGTGTATTGTTCCAGTTGCTGCTTTAGTAACAAGGACATCAGACATCCACCAAACTAAACCACATATGTTCATTACATATCACACCAGCATTTCCCTTGGAGATCTTCTGCTCAAACCTGAATAAAGCTTAATATTCTTTGCTAATGAAATTGAAACATGTCCTAGCCCCAAGTAGCATAATGGTAGCCAGAAAAGAAGAGAGAGGCAGCCATGAAGTTTTTGGGATGATCTTTTTGGGATAGTAAATGCCAGAGCTGGAAACAAAAAATTATTTACAAATCCAATGGCAAAGTGCTCTGAGCTTAGCCACAGGAGCACACCAGCATAAACAATGTCACAAACATGTTCTTACTTTTTAAGGTTCTGAAGTGGATAATGGTTCCAATGTTGGGTAACTGCAATGAAAAAGTTTTGGTTCCTGCCCCAAAGATCTGACATGTGACAGAGCAGCCACCCCTCATGCTAATGCCCCATCTTTCTAAAGGCAAAATGTGTTTACATTTATATTCTGAGAGAGCCTCTGCTCGAGAACCTTGGAGCTGAAATGCTGGAGGGGAGGACAGCCAGAGCTGAACCGAGAACAAAGCAGGGATGCAGACAAAGTGGAGGCAGTGAAGCTCAAAGCCTGGGGAAGGGCAGCTGGTAGGGGAGAGGGGCTGGGGGCTGCCCACGGACCGGGGCAATATGGCGCAGTATCTCCACATCAGAGCAGGGCACCCGCACCCTAAAAGAGTTCTCGTCCTCCAGCAGAACAGGGAGGCTTGGTCCCAACTCGTGGCCTTTCTCTTCGGAGGCTTATGAGTGAAACCAATACTTCATAGCGTGCGCCTCCAAAAGGAGAGGTGAGGTCTCTGAATTTAATGAATTTGAGACCCAGGGAATGCATAAAAGCAAAAGATTTGCTGATAAACAGCTCTTCAATGATATAATTTTATCTGTTTCCAGGAGAATAAGTAAAAACAAAGGAAGGATTCGATCCACACAGAAATTCACACTTGTATGGAGACTGGAGAGAATATTCTGCCTTAAATTATCAGTTGAAAAATCAGTTGAAGGGTATGGAGTGAAATAGGGTTAGCCATTTAGCTTCTTTTTGGCATACTGAAATTGTGATTTCCTATGGAGAATGTCAGCTAGAAAGGTAATTATCTGAGTTAAATATCATTTAATGAAAGCTATTGGTAGGGTAGGAATACTGATGTAGGTATGAAAACTGGCTTCCTTTTCCCTATATGGTTTCTTATGTTATGTTCATTATTGCTTCAGCCTTGCAGAGCGTACATACCCACCCCCACCCATCCCACCCCCACTCCTCACAGCTTCAAGGAGACTTGACTACCACATGTAGATCTTGAAGTGACTTAATGATAAAAATAAGCTGAATGCTGGTAACCAATCTGCATTTTACTCTGGTTTCCCATGTTTACATTATTAAAAGAACCCACTGAAAATAACACTGATAGTTCTGTGCAGCTGGAGATGAAATTCAGCATTGGCTGGGCTTTGCGTGTATGGGTATTCAGTGCCAGGGAGCGCTACAGAAACAGTCACTTTTGTGGAAATGCCACAAAGAGAGGGAGACTGCACTAAGCTATTTTTCATTCTTCAACCATTCCCGTTAAAGTAAGCAACAATCAAATGCTTATAATGATATTGACCTACTTGTGAAGTGCTTTGGGATATGTATTATTATTCAAATGCTGTGTTGTTATTATTTTTATTTCATTTTAATTGCATTCTGTCACGTGCAAAACTTTTAAAGCGTCTATCTCCTCAGCCTAACATCTCCCCGCTCGTTCTCTGCAGAACAACACTTGATTTTTGTAAAGGCAGAGCAAAATATTTTCAGTCACTTCAGTCAGAAGATAGTAGAATGTACTCGCAGTAAACCAAAGTCTCCTTTTTTCCTCATTGTTAAAACTAACTGTGATCATATGGATTGAAAGGGGACAGAGCAAAAACTTGTGAAAATTGACTTGGGAATAATTCCCATTATGATGAAACACCTTTGCTTGAGCTCGGCAAGGGGAAAACAAGGTTATAGGTGCTCAATCACATCAGCTACAATCTGAGCAGAATCCCTTCAACACACTTGCTGTGCCCTACATGATAATCAGGGTTAGCTAGTTTTCATTAATTAGGGGTTTGGGCAAGGACTGGGGTTTGTTCTTGGAACAATTTGCGCGAAAGACACATTAAATGACTCATATTCATAATTCTCCAAGGCCTGAAGCCCTGTTTAAACATAGAGTTTGTATTGCTTTAAATATGCAAGTTCATTTAAAGTAGGCAAACTGCAGGTCACATCCCATCTTCCCCTTTTCAAACCCAGCTATAATGATATAAAGTGATTATGTCAGGGTAGTTGATTCCAGTGCAGAAAGGGAAATGCACAAGCTATACTGGTATTATCATGCATATAATGGTATGATTCTACCTACACCAAAGGTTCAAATGGTCTGTGCATAACGTTTAAAAATAAATCACATTCATAACTGAAGCAGTTGAACTGATAGGAAAGCAGTTTTGATAAGAAATCTATTTTAGGCTCAGCTTTCTTTCCCTGAACACTACCACTTGCAGCAGCAAAGGAACGTGGACGGGATCAAATATGGGACTATAGCAATAGCATCGGTACTTCTGGTGAATATACCGCTGTTTTTACACTGAGAGAACACTTTGAAAAGGTTTAAACAAAACAAGAAGATACTTCTCTCCCTTCCTTACCCTCCAAACAGTAAAGATAGTGCTGTCTTTAGGAGCCAAAACAATTATTCTGATTTTTTTCAGACCTTCTGTGGATGTAGTATTTAACTTACTGACCCATTTCAGTCACCTCAAGACAAGTTCAATATTATGAGGAGTTGTGATCATTTCTCAGCACACAAGGTACCGCTGTAAATTTTTGGAAATCACATTGCCACTGATCCTTGAAACACCTAAAGAATGTTTATTACATTTACTGATTTAATAGATTATGACCAGCCAACGTGACCTTCTGCAGATCACAGGTCAGAGAATTTCATCCTTGTCATGCCTTTTTCTCATTCAGCAGTTTCTTCTTCATTAGAGAGCATTGTGAAACAATGAAATAGTTCCAGTTAAGTGATATACTAACAGGCAAGTCTGAGGCAAGCCAACAGCAGAAGCATCGTCAGATCTACAGGTCTGTTTTCTTATATCCAGTCCAAAAGACCATGTAGTTTGCACAGGTATCACAACATCTTCCTCTTGTTATTTTTGCAAATTCTGACTGCAATTGATCCGATAAAAATTTATTTTCTTCAGGATCGTGATTTTGAACAAAAGGAAATACTGGTGTAATTTTGTTTGTACATTTCCATACTTTTTTCCCTAATAGCCTCTGAAATGTGGTGGAAAACTAACTCGTGTTTATTTGTGTGTGTTTGTTACCACAAATTGGCACTAGAAGAAAGAACTACTCATATTTTAATAAAAAACTTGTAATTTGGCTTGCTTTTTAAAATATTTTTTCACAAGTGCTCTTTTTCTGAGGATGTTTCTGTTCTTGTTTTTCTATGGAGATACATTATTAATATTTCTTGTGTCTAATGAAATTAAGTTAATGTGGCTGATAGAACCAGACAGACAAATTCTGATCTTTTCTGTAATGACCCTATAGACTGTAATGAAATTTCCTTGGATTTGCACTATGAGAACGGGGAGCAGCCTGTTTCCTGGTTCTTGCTACTCAAGTGTGCGCCCTCTCAATATGGGGTGGACAAAGCTTTAACATTTAATCAACTATTAGACTTGGTGTTTTGGTCGTGTGTCATTGCTCCTGCCCCCCACCTTAATCAGTTTAATTTGATTTTGTTTTCTTTATTCTGTTCAACTGATTTAATGACTGTTTTTTTTCTTCAAAGCTTCTTCCCCAGCTGCTATGAAATAAATGCATGGAGGTATTGCAGCTGAACACTCTCCTTTTCTTTTTTTTTAAAATCTGAAGAAATAGATAAATGGGGTGAAAACCTCTGATTAAAAAATTGCTCTAGCCTTGCTTTTCTTAAACAGATTCACTCACCTGCATCTTCTAATAATAGTCCTGGTTTTCCCATCATGCCTATTCCCACCTCTTCTTCTCTTGTATACATGTAGGTTTTTCATGCTGAGGGGTGGGACTGAATGAGCATTGGTATCAGTCTGTGCATAATAACTTTTTCCTAAAATCCCCTCAGATTTCACACAGAACTACTTGAGGAGGTGGGAGAAGGACAAATTTAAGTCTTGGATTATAATCCCTAAACACAGGGACATTTCTTATTGTCCATAGTAGTCTTACTAAAAGCCTCGAGTTACCCGTGTAACCCAGATTATATGATCAGGCCCTGAATAAGTTAAAACATCAGGACAGACAGTATTTTATCATTTCAAATACATCACTGTGTACTTACAAAATATACATTTTACAAATACCAAATCCAACAGATAAAGCTTGCAAGATAGCTATTCGAATAACAGCTTTTCTACTGTTTGACCTAAAAAATGTCATGGTAAAAGAAATCTACCAAACACACATTTTCACTTTACATTTTTAATGCATCCTGCTGGCTGCATGGTGCACATCCTGTGATAGCACTTGCATTGAAATCAACACAATGAGATGTGACACGTCAGATCAATGAAATGAACAGCACTTCTCCATGTGTAAATTGAAAAGGCATGCAGAAAGTTTATGCAGAAGAAATTGACAAAACAGATAAATTATATTGTTTGGGATATCTTTTTCTGTCACTGATAACAAAAGAGTTGGATGGGGCATCAAACAGTAATACGTCTTTATATTTCTTGGTCATTTTTACATCTTGCAATAACCATTATCAGAAAAAAAAATAGAAAAGATAAATAATTTTTTAGGACAGTATAGGATTTTGTCTTTCTTTTTTCTATTTTTTTTTTTTTCATAACCATTTTGCATGTTATCCTTGTTTGCTGCGTTATGGCTTTATTCTCTGGCTAAATAACATAGGAAAATACATTCCACACATAAACACTGGCTTTGTTTTCATCTGTTAAAATGAAATGGTAATTCCATTTAATCTATTAACCACATTTGCTTGCAATTATAAGATATATATTGCATACTTTCTTGCCTTAAAACCACTTCACAATCTGTTACCTTCCGTTTTCAGAAATGGAAGTGCTACAGTTATTCTTACTCTGCTTACACAAGATTCCTCAAAATAGCACCGGTGACATCACACTTTCAAAGAAAAGATAATGATTTAATAGCCATTTTTAGCTGGATATTGTTGTTGTTTTGAAATGTGATATTAAATGTACTTCTTCCTTGGAACACTAAAAGAACATCAAGTAAATTAATCAAAGCATAGGAGCACATTGCTGCTTAAGGCCTTGAAAGCTATTCTATACATTTTGCATACTTGAGAAACAACAAGTAATTAAATGGTTCACTCCTTCAAACTAATCTAGTCTTTAAAAAAAAAATAAATCACAAAACACAGCCCACTCTCTCGCAGTAGAGTCTTTTAGGCCTGTGCACAAATACAGAACTAAACATTTTAAAAAATACTCCTTCCTGGAGAAGGCACATTGGGATTTAATATTTGCCCCCAACAACGGGTTCACTTGGCTAAGCATCACTGAGCATCAATGTATAAATCCTGCGCTCTCATTCAGAGCCACTGCATTTCCACAATATAAGTGCATGAGACCACATGCTGGTATTCTCCACAAAAGTCACTTGTTATTTAAATCAGAACTACAAACCTGCTCCCTCACCTCCCCCTCTCCAGCCCCTAGAGGGGCATATTCTCATTAACATTCTTAATGTTAATTGGAATTACATGTGCACATCAAGAGGAGAATACACCTCCAGATGCGATATTTGCAAGCTTCATATTAAGCCAGGCTGTGTTGAAATAAAACACATCATTGAACATACAGTCCTATCTTGATATTGAACAGTAATATATGTTTTTATGTACAAAACCAGGTCTTGCACACAGACAAGAATGAATGCAGTATAACACAGCCATAGCCTCCATTACTGTAGGATCTGATCTTGCCGTTTCTCACTCATGTGAAAAATCCTACTGCCTACAAGGTACGTATAGGCTTATGATCCAGCACATTTTTCTGTAATGGAAATTAGTTGCAGATCTGAACAATTTTAAAATGGTGACAAGACAGCATAGCTTAGACTCAGTTCTTCAGAAAAGAAGCTGTACAGTTCAGCACAAAAATTAATTTGTAAATATTACAAGTTAGTGCCCATATTTTCTAACCTCATAAAAATAATGCAATTTTGTTAATAAAAATCGTAATTTCTCAAAATATATTCCTCTCAAAAAAGTATAAAAAATAGTCAACACCAAACACCCTTTGAAACATTCTTTTTAAATTCTCTATAATTTTACAGTTTTAATTATGTTTACATTAAGTTCCTTACAATTTCTCTTTGCAAAATGTAAATGCAGAGTAGATTAGAAGACAGTGCAATCTGAAATCTGGAAAGCTCAAACAGATTAGTTTAATCTTTGCAGAAAATTCATGCTGGAATAATGTTTTCTTTACTGAGCCTTTCCACATTCATGTAATGGGAATTTTCTATTGTTATTTTTAAGCAATTCAGCCAACAAATCATGAGCATCTCCAATAAAATTAGATAAGAAGCAAGGGGCAGATTTGACTCAAAAGGCATAAATTGAGGTTTTGTTCCTTTGAAGAAACTCTCCTAATATTTTTACAGAAACTTACATTGAAATAATGTCAAATTCTACTAGAAATCATAATAAATAAAACCATATGCTGAAGCATCTCAGCTAGAATTCGCCAAAGCTATAAAACAGATACATACAAGTCAGACAATATCAAGGAAAATGGGGTTGGAGCTGAGGAAAATATTCATTTAGTAATGATCTTTCTCCATGTAATGACATGCTAGGTTTATTTAAGCCCCTGACATCTTGGAAGTGCTCATGTAAAATCTCATTTGCCTAGTCTTCCTTGCTAGCAAAGATGGTCATCAAAACAAGACTTGTTTGGGAACAAGTAATGCAAACGTCACATCTATCTTGCTAGTATTAGAGGAAAACAGAAGAGATGTATATCAGAATATTTTTAAAAAAAGGAAAAACCAATCCCCTCCCCAGATAAAAATAATATACTGAATGCCAGGTTGCAGGTAGGTTGCAGTCACAAATGCATAGAAATGAGAGAGGAAAAAAAAAAAAAAAGAGAAGGCTTTGTAGGTCATCCATCCATCT
>VUYV01000052.1:2109242-2226366 GCA_008711295.1 Anarhynchus alexandrinus | reverse complement strand
CTCTTCCGATCTACTATTTCCTTGATAAAACAACTTTAAAATGACCGTTCTGCGAGTTGCAGGCTGGATAATTTTTCTCTTGTAATTTACAAAAAAGAGACAGAACTGTAAATTTTAGTTTACTACTTTTATATTTTCCCCATGTTATTCATACGCTTTCTTGCAGGGGCACAAAAGTTTACATAAAAGTACACTGGGGAGGATTTTGCAATCATTTCACAGTCTTCCTCCTGCAGTTGTATGGAGCACCAGTAGCGGCGTGGCTGCAGGCTGGGAACTCTCGCTGGTGTCTGTGTGGTGGTTGCGGCTCACCTCTGCGCTCTCGGATCTCCTTGGCTGCGGGTCTTCACTCAGCGTAAGGAGGCAGAAGAAAGGATGCACCTTCCCATCTGGCTCCTGTCCATTTGAATGCGGTGACAGCCAAATTGTTAGCATTTTAGGGACTCAAAATGTAACGTATTAAACCCTTAAACTTTGCAGGCTTTTTTGAAGAAATATGGGGGGAAAGTTGCATGTTAGTCGTTTTCATAGAATCATAGAATCATAGAATGGTTTAGGTTGGAAAGGACCTTGAAGATCATCGAGTTCCAACCCCCCTGCCATAGGCAGGGACACCTCCCACTAGACCAGGCTGCCCAAGGCCACATCCAGCCTGGCCTTGAACACCTCCAGGGATGGGGACTCAACAACCTCTCTGGGCAACCTGTTCCAGTGCCTCACTTGTTTTGGAACAAGGAGATCAGAGCTGAAGAGCTGTGTAGGGTAATACAGGGTACAGGTAGTTCTGGAATTTCAGGGTTTGAGCAAAATACTATTTCCATTTCTGAGAGGCCGTGACAGTTAGCGTAGTAGTAATTGCAGGTTTGCTTAAAGGCACTACCTCAGTCTTAGTATGTAAGCCCTCCCGTTTTGCTTAAATTCACCCATTTTGTCACAACCAGTGGAGCCAGATGATATGTTTCCCTTCACTGTGAAATGCATTTAATCACAAGAATCGAACGCCTGTGTAGTGAGAGCATTTTTATAATCCACTGTACCAGCTTGCTCACTTCCAGGGTCTGACTGGTGTGCTCATGAAACCTTTTTGCTGTCACACTGAGATGTTTCATTTCTAACTAGAGCTCAGCTGATGAGAAACATCAGAGTTTATGATTACCCTGACAGCAGGACTCCTACAAAAATATAATTAAAATTGTCTTCCTTTGAGCATGCGTGTGTGCAAGACACTTGGGATGATCACCTGAAAAACTCATCCTCCCCATGCCTTTTGAAGGGCAATATGAAAACAAAGCAGTTACCAGCAGCATTCAAACTGCTGCTAAGAGTCTCTCTTATTATGTTTTGCCTGGATATTTGCTGAAAGCCACGAACCTCAGGGTCCTAAAGGAATCAAGAAGCCTAACTGTCCCTGACCAGCCTGCCCATGGCCCCAGGACCCTGTTTCAGCTAACCTTGGGGCTGTCAGTGTCTGCTCCAGCGGCATTTGGTTCTTGGCCCCACTGCTCCCTGAGAGCCCATGATCCCACTCTCCTGCAGCTCAGCACTCACAGCAATGCACAGAATCATAGAATACCAGGCTGGAAGGGACCTCAAGGATCATCTGGTCCAACCTTTCATGGCAAAGCACGGTCTAGACAAGATGGCCCAGCACCCTGTCCAGCTGAGTCTTAAAAGTGTCCAATGATGGAGAATCCACCACCTCCCTGGGGAGATTATTCCAACGGCTGATTGTTCTTATGAAAAATGTTCCTCTTGTGTCCAATCAGAATCTCCCCTGGAGTAACTTGTACCCATTACCCCTCGTCTTTTCCATGTGACTCTTTGTAAAAAGAAAGTCTCCACCTTCTTTGTAGCCACCCTGGAATGTGATGATAAGGTCTCCCCTAAGCCTTCTTTTCTCAAGGCCAAACAAACCCAGTTCTCTCAGCCTTTCCTCATATGACAGGCTTCCCATTGCTTGGGTCATTTTGATCGCCTTTCTCTGGATGCTCTCCAGCCTGCCAACATCATTTCTATACAGCATGGACCAAAACTGACCACAGTACTCCAGGTGTGGCCTGACAAATGCTGAGTAGAGTGGGATAATGACTTCTTTATCTCTGCTGGTGATGCCCTTGTTGATGCAACCCAGCATCCTGTTGGCTTTCTTTGCCTCAGCAGCACGTTGTCCACTTACATTGAGCTTGTTGTCCACCAGGACCCCCAGGTCTCTTTCCACAGAGCTGCTCTCCAGCCAGGTAGATCCCAGCTTGTGCTGCACTCCTGGATTATCTTTTCCCAGTTGCAAGACGTTATATGTTTCCTTGTTGAACTTCATAAGGTTCTTGTTTGCCCACTCTTCCAGCCTACCCAGGTCTTCCTGCAGGGTGGCTCTCCCTTCCAAAGTGTCCACTTCCCCACTCAGTTTGGTGTCATCAGCAAACTTCATCAAGGTACTCTTGATCCCATCATCACTTATGAAGATATTAAACAGCGTTGGGCCCAGTATTGATCCTGGGGAACCCCACTTGTTGCAGGTTGCCAGGTTGAAAAGGAGCTATTGACCACCACCCTCTGGGTGCGGCCTGTCAGCCAATACCCCCCACACTGCACAGACCACTTTTCTAGACCATAACACATCATTTTCTCTAGGACCACACTGTGGGTAACTGTGTCCAAAGCCTTGGGGAAATACAGGTAAACAATGTCCACTGCTTGCCCTACATCAGCCAAGCAGGTTACTTTGTTGTAGAAGGTGACCAGGTTTGTCAAGAATGATTTGCTCTTGGTGAGTCCATGCTGGCTTTTCCCAATCTCGTGCTTCATTTGACTTGTGATATCCCCTGGGAGGGTCTGTTCCATAACTTTCTGAGAGACTGAAATAAGACTGATGGGCCTATAATTTCCTATAATGCAGAAAATTGCCTATAATACAGAAAAGTAAAACTTTTTTTTTTTTTGGCTTAACAGAATCGTTTAATATCTGTATGAACTTCTATGTCACATATTTACTCACATTCAGTTTACATGGAGGTATGGCAAATTGAGACACATGAAATAGTGCGTAACCCCAATTTACTGATTTGGGCATCCTGTGCATGAATGTATGTATGCGCACATCTCACCAATACACTTGAATGCTCTTTTGAATGCTTTTCTTCCTCTATGAATACTCAAACTTGTGTTTTACATAAATATTTGGGAGTTTTGTTCTTCTTTTAAGGCCGTTGCTTGCTTACGGTACAAATATATCTATGTAGCTGCATACACAGTAAGATGCTCCAATAAAAGCAAGAGGACGGGGAAAAAGAAGGACATGTCCTTCCACCCCTGCCTGAGCGCTGGGCTTGTGTCATGGGTGAACGCCTCTGCCTCCACGAGGAGGGCCGCTGGCTCAGCTCCAGCCACCCCCACTGATTTGCACCCATTCAGCTTTTGA
The DNA here is from genome assembly GCA_008711295.1 of Anarhynchus alexandrinus. NCBI lineage: Eukaryota > Metazoa > Chordata > Aves > Charadriiformes > Charadriidae > Anarhynchus > Anarhynchus alexandrinus. The sequence goes on along the minus strand of VUYV01000052.1, from coordinate 2,222,948 downwards.
TCCAGCATGCCAAAATCAGATTTTCAGAGAAAAGGCAGGCAACCTCCAGAGGCAAGACACTGCTTTTTGTAAAAAGCAAAAAGCAAAAAAGTAATTCTTTGGGAGAAAATTTGTGGCACGTGAGTTTTCTGATGCTGGAGTACGTGTGACAACCTGGATATCAGGATGTGTGCTGAACAGACAGTATATTCAGACAGGCTCTGCTCATTTAATGATGCTAATTGGGGGAGCTGAAAGTCCACGATGATGCTGTGGAAAAGAGCCAGCTTGGGATGGCCATTTAATCTGGAAATAGCTTTAAAAACTGGACGACGTGTCCCTGAGGACAGTCTCTGCCAGATTAACTGCCTCTCAAGGCAGTGTTATTCTTTTACTTTAAAACTTGTAAGAGAAAGGTAGGCAGGACAAGCCTGGTAACAGTCTGACGCAAAGGCTTTACAGTGAAAGATATAGTGAAGGCAGGAGAACAGTGTAAGCAACTCTACTTTTTACTTTAGGTCCCTTATTTAACTTTAGGAAAAACTGACACACGAGTATTTGACTGTGGTTCTTATTTAGCAACTCTCCTTATGTTATGCAGCCATTTGTTAAGAAACACCTATTTCAATTATCATCAAAACTTTTATTCTTAGGTAAACTTTCTTCCAATGGAAAAAGGAGAAACTTTCCAAATCACTTCTAACTAGGCACAGATATAGAGCCTAGCCAGTTTTAGCACCAGTACATGCCACTGTGTAACTCTCTGGCATACAAGCGCACTTAGATAAATCCATTGACACTGCTAAGATTCAGTGTGCACAAAAGAGACCCCTTGGCACACTAATGACAAATAAAGCTGAGTGGCATTAAACATGTCACTTCTACCAGAGCTCGGTGTGTGACACCCAAACACATTTCTTTTCACACTACCTTATTATCCCTTCTTCCCTGGCAAAGCCTCTCCCAGCCAGATGTTAAGTTAAACGGTAAGATACTTTCATATCTCTGCAAAGTGTAAAGCAAGCATTAAGAAAACGAAAATAACATAGAATAAGAATTACATGGTAGACTAGATTTTAAACACCAGATTTATACAAAAGCGCTATTGTTTCATGTGAATAGGCAACTAAATACGGTGATGCAATGAATGAACAAATGTAGATACTGGACTTCTTTTATACACTCTCATTCCTACCTCACCATATATGTAATGTGATACAATAAAAGCTTTCATTTCGTATACAATGACAGAGCTTAAATAAGCAGGCCAGTTTTTTCTTATAGACAACTATCACCAAGATGAAGTTTGGAAACATACACAGAGCTTTTCTTGGGGAAATAAACAAGGAAGGTTTTGGGAAAGATCTGTGAGAGACAATTTTTCACTTTCTAAGTAAAATAAATGGCAATTTCTCTCAGATATAAACATATTAAGTGTCTCCTCTTTCCATAGATACGGATTTCCTCTAGGAACGGGCAAAAAGAAATAATCAAAACATTGCCTTATTTACACAATTCAGTGTTTCAGAAAATTAGTAGACGTGACCTTTGTAGCGAGAAGGAGGAATTTCTGGTGTTGCGGTGCTCAGAAACTGTTTGGGCTTTTTACTGAGACATGAGTCACCATGAAGAGCTGCACGATGGGCAATCCTCTACCTGCAGACAATGGGAGAATAAGAGAATAAGGAATCAATCATTCATGTGATCCAGCTACAAACCACAGCTCTAGATAATCTGGGAAAGGGCTCCTGAGGGCCAGAAGAATGTGTAGTTAAAACCTCTTACCCGATACACTGGGCAGCACGAGGAAATATGTAGAATACTTAGTAAAGAGGAGACACAAGATCCAACCACTCACAAAACATAAGAGAGAAAGGACAGCCTGGACTTCACCTGCGAGGTACAAGCTAGTGCAAGGGCTGGCCCACCAAAATGATAGTATTGTATGTATAGGAATCATGGCAGTGAACCAGCAAGTTAAAAATTTGGATTCAGATTTTACTTTCCTCTATATGAATAATGTGCAGAAAGACTGTCAAGAGCAGCCCCATGTCTTAGAAATATTTGAACTAGGTGGAATCTGCATCAATGGCCTGCTTCAACCCTTTAGGTACATTGGTTTTGGAATCATAGAATCATAGAATGGTTTAGGTTGGAAGGGACCTTGGAGATCATCTAGTTCCAAGCCCCCTGCCATAGGCACGGACACCTCCTACAAGACCAGGTTGCTCAAAGCCCCATACAGCCTGGCCTTAAACACCTCCAGGGATGGGGCCTCCACAATTTCTCTGGGCAACCTGCTCCAGTGCCTCACCACCCTCAGAGTGAAAAATTTCTTCCTGATATCTAATCTAAATCTACCCTCTTCCAGTTTGAAGTCATTACCCCTCATCCTATCACTTCATGCCCTAGTAAAAAGTCCTTCCCCAACTCTCCTGTAGGCCCCTTTTAGGTACTGGAAGGCCGCTATAAGGTCTCCACAGAGCCTTCTCTTTTCCAGGCTGAGCAATACCAACTCTCTCAGCCTCTCCTCATAGGAGAGGTGCTCCAGCCCTCTGATGATCTTTGTGGCCCTCCTGTGGACCCGCTCCAACAGGTCCATGTCTTTCTAATGTTGAGGGCCCCACGGCTGGACGCAGGAGTCCAGGTTGGGTCTCACATCATGTGATTTATTTAATGTATCCATAGGAATATATAGTCCCCTCAACAGGGCTATGAAATGCAACTTGGCATTGTATAAACCTATGGAGCAAGCCCAGCACCGCTGAAAATGCCTCAGACTTGCTGCAGGACCACAGTGCATGACTACTATGAGCACGTGGGCTACCAGATGCAAAGTGGGTGGTAAAGAGCATGTATATGGCCATCGCATTGAAAATCCACGGAAATTTTAGGACTTTTCAACAAGAATAAGACTACTATATGAAAGGAAATCTTGGCTCTAGTTCCTCAAGATTTACCCAGTGTACATCTCTGGGCGGGAGGGGGAGGATCAGGCATTTGTCCAGAAAAAAGCTAACCCAAGCAGTCAAGTAATGATGTTACTTCTCCAGCTAGTGGGTCAGTTGGGTTTTATGTGGTTTTGCTCAAGTACTTGAACATTTTATGCTTTTATGTAATAAATGTGATAAAATAAAGAACCTATAAGAGAAAAGAGTGAAGTTTGAGAAGTATCATGCTAACCTTTCTTGCAAACAAGTTGCCTGTGACTTGGCCCACCAGTGGTGCCTGTGCCTGGGTGGTGGGTACAGGTCTCCTTCATCAACAGCAATAGCTTGAGTGCAGGGATGCTGGAGCACAGCGTGTGTAAGCCTGGCCCAGAGGGATGCCCACAGGGAGGAAGGGCTGACCCAGACCGCACTATCTTAAGTTTTAAGCTGCTTTTCCCAGCTTCTAGGTGGAGTAGTGTTTATATTTCACAACGTCTGTGTACCTTACATAAATAAAACTCTCCATTTCACACCCGGCTGTCCCCTGGGAGAGGGGAGGAACCACAGGCCTTGGTGGAAGCAGATTGTGGCAGGTTCAGGTCAGGACTCTATAAAAAAGATGGACAGACAATACCTCCAGGAGCTATCTTTGCTCTCCCAAGGAAAGAGGCACATGTTTACGTTCCATATTCTCTTCCTGAGCTCATTTTTTAAAAATCAGCATCAGGACCATGGGATTTCTTGCTTCCTTTTGAATATGAAACGTAGCACATAAAAAACCCACAGTTTTTTAAACTATGCATTTTGTTTGCACACTTCAGTTAATTGCTACCTCTGCTGTCCTGTGAGGAAAAATCTCATTTTACAGCCTCTTTCCACAGTGTTTAACTTTGATATAAATATGTGCAGTCCTTGGGTTAGTTTTTTTTTTTTCCCTTAACCAGAAACAGTTGGCTGGACCATAACTTAAATTGATTTTTTTAAAGACATAATATAACATTATGTGCTATTATACAGTAAAAGACTTGGCTTGCGTCTCCTGCCTTACGTTCTTTAGATCAGGACCATCTTACTGCCTCAGTGAGTCTCTCTCACTGTGTGACCTGTTTAACTGTAATCATACCTTGGAGTCTTTGATTACAGTAAAAGCTGATGCCATGGTGAAATTCCCTTTAATATTTACATTGTGAGACCTGTTGAAATGATGCAATGTCCTTATCTGAAGTGCATTACCTCAGTCTGTCTGTGAATCAGCACCATTAGATCTGCATGAGTTCATCCTTAAAAAAGGATTCAAAAATATTCCCTGTTCTGGGAATGGGGGGAAAACACTGCAAATAACAATTGTCATTTTATTCAGAGTTTATGACATTTCTGTCTTTGTTTTGATTTTCTTTTCACTTAGAGTTTTTAACAGTTGAGAGTAAAACTGGTGATGAGGCAATGGATGGACAGAGATTTTTGGTGTACACTGCTATATTTCTGCAAGAAATTCTTCAAAATTCTCTGTGCAGAGGGGAGTTTGGAGTACATATTTCTTTTTTTCTCTGGTCCTTTTTTATCAAAATTGCTTAGATTGATTTACCTATATCTGAAGTTTGAACGTGCAGGATATGCCTTCTGTAGATTGAAGCTTACAAAAAGGCAAGACTGGACAGGAAAAGAATAGTAACTGTTGATGTGTCACAGGAGTGCCACTAATAATTCTAGTTAAATCTATGCTGGAGTTTGTACTGAAGCAGGGATTTAATTTTTGTTGCATTTAACACAAATTTTTTGGTTTATAAAATTTTATTTGGGGTAACAGCAAATGAATATAATGTAATATCAACTGCAAATTACATTCTGTGTTTTTTGTATGGCTAGAATTTTAAGTCAATATTATTTTATATGGCTTTTCTGGAAGGAAAAAAAAAAAGTGGTAAACTTTCAGTATTATAGGTCTCCTTTCAAAATAGCAAGGTTTTTATTGTCTTTTCCATTTGTCCCAGAATTCAAATGCATGAAAAAATAAAAGTTGTGCATTCTTATGGGATGAATATCATATCATATATAGAAAGGCTTTCTTTGTGAATCATAGGTTGAAACAAATTTTGTGCCTACTTTTGAATTCATCATTACTGGTCACCGTGCATGAGCCCAGGAAAGGAAGTATATGTTATTCTTTACGTAAGCCCTAAAAGCTCTTGCCAATGCAAACTGTATGAATAGCTCTAAATTATTCTGTCACATTGATCAAGATAACAAGAACCAATATTCCCCTTGAAGCATTTTGATGAGATTTTGTTTCATCTAATCAACATTTTTCTTCGTATTCTTTCACTTCAATTATCAATTTTGCCAACATCTTGGAATTTTGGCTATCAAAAGTATTAGAGCTTCAGAATTTCTCTGAAAATGAGAATTTTTCAATAGCATTGTTATTATTCCCAATTTTTCAATTAATCAAAAAAAATCTAATATAACAATACTTTGTCAGAATTCATATGGCAGTGTTATACAGTCAACGCATTTGTGTCAGCCAGAATGTTAAGAACTAGATGTAGTCATCAATATCACTCATTTTCAAATCTGGATTTCACATAGACACTATGACTGTTGTACGTTTAATCTATTCTGAAACAATTTAAAAGATTAAAAAAATCAAAGAAAAAAGACTTTTGGCTATAATGTCTAGACATAGGTTTTGATTCAAGTGTAGTTTTTTCTCAAAATCAAGTTACACCAGATTGAATTGGGTACCTCAACATTTGCTGTTTGACATTATCACATGTAATCTCCTTCACATTACCGTGAGACTGATAATGTCACTTGCCTGGACTGGCTGCAACTGTAGTGGAAATCCAATGAAACTGCTTGTGGAAGCTGTTCAGGAAGAGAAAACTGCACTGGCAGTCTGGATAAAACATCATACATACTGAATATGTATATACATGCATACAGAGATAGGTTTACCTTTATTGAGTTTTGCATCAGTTCTGCTACCATCCATGTTTTTTTTTTCCTGCTAAAGACTCGAAGTGAAATATAAAAATGCAACCATGCAAATGAAAAAAATTATTGTACAAAGTATACATTTTTTATAAGTGGGGTTACATGCGCATGGAAAAATGCAGAAAATATATGTAAACGCTACTTGTATTCACTACACCCCGTCCCTCCTCCCAAGACAGTGATCAAGCTGCTAATGCTGTAAAAATACAAACTTCTAGGGTGACCAATATTTTATTTCACCTATATTTATGTCTGTAAGTCACTTATCTGTCATATTCAGATGTGATCTCCTTGGGGCAGAAACCATCTCTTTGCTCTGTATTTGAACAGAGCATTTCATATTGGAGTTGTGCTGTGGTAAGATCTCTGTGCACTGATACATAAAAATAGTATCATTACAAGGCATTTTGAAGCTAACAAGATCAAAAATGGCATTATGAATGCTCTAGACTTCTTGGCAATGAATGGTTATTGATACAGGTTCAGACAGCCATGCACCAGCTCTTCAGCATTTTATCTGGGAATTACGACAGCAAGAGCAGCTCTCAAAACCCATCTCTAGACGAAAGGAGAATCTGATGCTGAGACCTTTAAAAAAGTCTGAGAGACAGATACTGAAACCTTCACTCCCATTACACGGTACTGGATTTTACATCTGATCTCATTCTCTGCAAGAAATGAGATCTCACTGTTGGCAGTGTACGTGTCTAGTGAAGTCATCTAGAAAGGGGAGCAGAACCAGGTCCTGAGCTGGATGGACTCTCGGTACCATCGTGTTCATCCATTCCCCACCAAGGCACTAGAAAACGCTGTAACCTGCTTGTCTTGCTGACCACACAGAAAATCCAGAGAAATATTCTATGGAAATGAGTGATTTGCTTTAAAACATTATGGTACAAAAAGCTGTTAAAAGATACAGTTTTCTTTATGTACTTCCCCAGTGCATTAGCACAGATATCAGTTCATCCACGTGGAGCTTGGATAAACCGAAAGAAACTTCTGTGCAAGTTTTTAATGAGTAATGCAGGGTTTTTCACTCTTCCTTCAAGAAGCAGTATTATTCATTTCAGGGCCTTACTAAATCAGGTATTTAAACTTGGTCATGCTATATAAACATGATATGAGAGAAAGTAATTACTTATTATAATACAGTCTAGCTAAAATTAGACACTGATCCTTCAGTATCTATTTAGCACAGGCCATTAATTTTTAAGAACTGTTTTCAGCTTGATGTTGGATGGCAATAAGAAGAAAATGTCACTTTCAGAACAAGTATTACAAATGTAAGGCCATACATTTAATACTTACAGAGTTTTATGTCTTCCGGGTGTAAATGTTACATAAGCTCTGCGGTGGCCTCAGAAAACAAGATGGTGTATTCCTTCTTTTTCATTCAATAAAACTGAAGCACAGTGATTCTAAAGCACTTACCTAAGTAAAACAGAAAGGCACAAGATATAAGCGCTATTTGCAAAAATTCCTTGGGTGGAAAAATGGTAATTAATTGAAGACAAACTTCCTCTAGGAATTTGGCAAGTTTTGATAGTCTTACTATTAGGAAAGACTGTTTAAAGACGATGGCAATGTACAATAGCAACCAGCTGGAATATCTACCTGGAAAGCGGGAAAAGAGCATAAGAACAAGTTGAATTTGAAAGAGTTTTCTTGCCTGGATTTCCATGGGCAAAAGGCAGCTGGATCATTCTCCACAGGTACTGTCCAGACCCATTCTCTTTAAATGGAATTATTTCTAAGTCCACCATCACTGGGGAACTGAAGATAACCTCGCCTCTTTGCCTTCTCTAGAACAAGAGGAAATGGCTTCAAGTTGTGCCAAGGGAAGTTTAGATTGGATATTAGGAAGAATTTTTTTACTGAAAGGGTCATCAGGCATTGGAACGCGTTACCCAGGGCAGTGGTGGAGTCCCCATCCCTGGAGGTCTTTAAGGGTCATGTAGATATAGTGCTCAGGAACATGGTTTAGTGGTGGGCTTGTCAGTGTTAGGTTAATGATTGGACTAGATGATCTTACAGGTCTTTTCCAATCTAGGAGATTCTGTGATTCTGTGATTTATTCAGCTACCGTCAGAGTTAGCTGAATAGATAGTAGATACAGAGAGTAGATACAGAGCAGGCAATTGCCTGATTGTGGAAAATGCCACAAACAAACAAGCCCCTCCATGATGCAGGTGCAGTTGGGGACTGTCAGAAGGTGTGTTAGCCCAAGAAGGATATGTGGGTTAATTTTAACTTACCCAACTGAACTGATTGGATAAAGAAACATCAAATGACAACATCCGTAAAGCAGTGCTTCTTTCCCAAGAAGATATCCATGCTGTCAAATTGGAATTAATTCATAGACAGACAGAAAGTATCCTCATGATAATGGTGGATAAGAGATATAATGTGTTAGGAAATTGGTCGTGCACACTAGGAAGAGTTCAGAACACCTAAGAATAGAGGCAGTTACAAAGATCCAAGGAAAGTCTCTTTATCTTTAGTGAAGTCTGTGAAAATACCTTTCTTCTAGTATCACTCTCGTGTTCTCATTCCCTCCAAAACAGTAAAGATTCCTTCTAAGCTTACACTTGTTCTTGCATTTTTGCTGTGGAAGCCAAGAGTGCTCACCATGTCTGGGCCTAGAGTCCATGGTAGGAAAAGACTCAGGTATGTGCTTGTACCCTAGGCTATCCTGAATCTGATGCAAAAGCAATCCATTTTTGTGTGCTAAAGTGCAGGCATGCTGCATTCTACTGGATCTCTGTATTGCTACAGTTGGGGTACCAGGTTGGTGGGACATGCTGGAGAGAGGTCCTTTCCTGCTAGATAGACATGAATGCTCTACAACAGACCATGGTCTTTAGGTCTTCAGCATGGAAGGACCACTGATCTGCCTAACACCCTCCCGGCTGTGAGTTAGTCTGAAAGTTACTGCAGGTGTGACAATCAGGAATGGGTAATGCTATACCATTAACAAACAGGTATATAGGAGTTGTACATTTAACTGCGAAAAAGATATAGCTCTTCTTCATTGTTACTCTTCCTCTGGAAAACATGTGATATTTTTTCAGGTGTCCTGTTGCCTGAAATGAGCTCCTCTGAAGCCCAACAGAAAGACAAGCAGAAAGAAGTCTGTGCTGACCCTAGTCTGGGTATTGAATAAACTGTCTAAATAGCCTTATTTTCTATTTTCAGTCAGAAAAAAAAATACTAAAAATTGCTTTTTTGCAGCTTAAGTTTCCCTCTCAGTGTCTAATTTATTGCTAGAAAGGGCTGAAAACAGCGAAAAGGATCACTTTGCCAGGCTCCTTAAAGGACAATGAGCATTCAGGTGCTTCCACCTTCCACACTGGGAGCTGTGATGGAAGAAAGAGTTGTTCCGTGGTGCTTTCGTGCCTTGGCTGCCTCCTGTTTCCCTCCGCTCTGCTCCATCCTCCTGTGCGTTCACTGCGACTTCCTCAGCAGCTTAAGCAGTGGAGAGCTTGGCATGCTTCAGGAAAGGGGCCGAGCCCCCCCACCAACACTGCTTTCCACGGTCATAAGTTCATGAGCATTGCTAGAGTTTCAGGCTCAGAACCGAACGTCCGTGGGACTTAAAAACAGTTTCCCTGTCTGCCTCTGCCGGCTGCTCCCACCCGTTGATTTATGCTGGCGGTGCTCGGAGCTGCGGCATAAATCTGGGTATGTAATAGAAACTTGATAACAGAGAAAGTCAATACGGGAGGGCAATAGAGCTGAAATTACACACTGGCACTACTTTTTATTAACCCTTTCGCAGTGCACCTCCGCCGCTTCTCATAGACATGTTGTCTGAACTTAGGGAGAGGATTTTCTCGCTATTGTAGCAGCACCAGATTGACCATGTCTTGCTGGAGCCAAACAGAATAATTTTCTAGAAACACCATCCTTTTGCAACAAAGAGCTCTTTATATCTTTGCTTCCGTTAATTATATAATGAAAAATGACCAATTCTTTCACATCAGGCAGAATATCTCTATATATTAAATCAAACTAGGACAGTAAACAAACCTAGACACTTCATATCATCAGAGTGTTTCCAACTTGGACAGGTTTTCTGAGGCAAGCTTCTACAAACCTAGATATTTCATATCATCAGAGTGTTTCCAATTTGGACAGGTTTTCTGAGGGAAGCTTCTATGTCAGTTTGTTTGATTTTTGTGGCACTTAGTTAATTACTTAGCCACAATTTTGCAGCTGAGTCCTGGGCTCGGTAAAAGCAGGAGGTTTGGCAGGTCCACAGAAGAACTTCTGACAGCTACAGTCTACATCATTCCTCATTTTAAGCAATAAAGAAAACTTAAGGCTGTAGTTCTTGAAACCATTCATACATGAAACTTCCATTTTATGTTCTCATAATCTGATTCCTGCTGTTATTAGAAACCCCATTGTTGTTAGAAATTCATTTATCACAGGTCTTTATATTCATGGCTTCATTATTTCAAGTCCTGATGGTGATACAGTTTCAGTTTTTCTTTTTTCTTGACTGAAGCTGGGGGATTTGTATATTTGATATCTGGGATTTAGGGAGAAACATGGAGATGAATATGAATAAAATCATTATCTGTTCTTCAAGGTGAGCTTTGCTTTTCATGAATATAAATAAAATACGGTTGATTTTATATGCATATGTTCTTTATAAAATTATAGTAATAACATGATCCTTCTGTTACTCAGCATACGATGACTCGAATCATCAATAACTGAAATATATGTGAAAGACATTAACAGAGTTGATATAAAGCAATATTTCATTAGTGTCCCAAGAGCAGTATTATGAAATATGAAGCTAACACTGTTATAAAAACTTGTCTGGAAACCATTACTTGAAGATTGGAAGAAGTCTAAAAATCCTACTTTGTCCAGGTGCTCCTGAAGTTGCTTAGCAACTGCCTCCTTAATCACCTTCTCCAAAAAGGGAGGTTTGACAGAGGATAGTAATTAGACGGTTTCTTGAGGAGGGTCAAGACCTCAGCATACTGTAGCCAAGATGTCACTTTGCCCTTCAAAAAGAGGTGTTAATGAAATGCCCATCCGCTGGGAAAGTGCTTCCTCACCGACTTTCGTAAGCCCTGTGGTTTCTCCACTGGGGTTCTTTGTCTGCTCCTGGGACAAGGTGTTGTCGAAACCAGCCCTGGGTGTGCTCATGATGTCTTGTTCTGACATCCCTGGTTGAAGGCTGACAGCTTCAGATATGAATGACTTTTCCCATCAAAACTATGAGGAAGAATTCACCAATCTCCTATGTCAGAGAAGAAGAACAGACAGGGAGCCCAACTCTCCTTATTAACTTTGCCAAGCAGCTCTTTACCACGTGCATCACAAACTTTGGGATACAAGAATTGTAGTAAAGTGCATAGGAAAAGGGTGATTATTTGTTGGAGGTTAAGACTTTGGGAAACAGTTTCCTGTCTTCACAAAAAATTCCAAACAGTAATTTTACTAATGAAAATATAAATGTTGTTCTTTGTTCCCACGGACATGAAAAAAATTACTGAAGTCCTCTTTAATAGTTGGAGAAGACTGAGGCAGAGGGTGCACTGAGTTCCTTGGCCTTGTCTGTCTCCCTTGGCACTGACTCGGCCTTCCCATTCAGCAACAGTTCCACATTTTCCTTGTTCAGTCTCTTACTACTAATGTACAAGCTCTTCTTCTTGTATACCTATTAAGTCTCAAGTCTAACTGAGCTTTGGCTTTCCTGACACCTCCTACATGTCCAGGCAATGTTTCGGAATCCCTCCTGTGCACTGTATGTCCTTTCTTCCGTCTCTTGCCTTTTTGCACTACAGCTCGCTAGATACTGACAAAACTGTTTTATCAGGTCTAGGAAGTGACACCAAGCTAGTCTGACAAGGTTAATTTTAACAATGTACTATGTGTCTGCTCATTAAGGAGTCTTTTAAAAAATAATTTAATTTTTAAAAAATAATATTTACTTGGTTTTAAATAATCAGTTATTTTTTCAGTGATTAATTCATTCCTATCAGTTTTGTAAAAAAAGTTGGCCCCAGCAATATCTTATTTATTATAATTTTCTATCATGACATGTTCATTCTTGGACTTGTGCATGTGTACCTGCTGTGCCTGCTGTTCTGTGTTCCTTTATTTCTTTTTTCATCTTGTTAAGAAAACTGAGTTACTTTTTAATAAGCAGATTTTAGTTGATGATGTTTTCTCTTTGCTCCACTTCTGCTTAAGAGAGCATATAAACTTCTTAGAAAATTATTTCTCTATTTATTAATTACAAACTAACATTTATTTCTGAGTCACATTTTCTTCCTTGAGTTTTAAATGTACTATAGAATGAGCTCTGTTTACATGTATACTGGAGGCGCTTTCAAAATATTGCAGAATATTACTGATTCACCTCCAAACTTTAACAAAGGCACTTTCCGGTTTACTTGAGGGCTTAAACTTCCATATCTTTCCCATGTTGCAGTTATATTTGTACGTTAACTCTCTCTCCCAGCCTTTAACTTTTCGTTTCTTTTAAATAAATACATATTTGCAAAATGCTTTTGTGGTCTAGGTGAGAAATGTATTCTTACCTTGAGTAGCATTATAGTAGAAACTAGGATATTTGTAACAGTCTGCAAAATAAGGCCCTAATCTGACAAAACTGAAGCACAATGTGGTTTTCAAAGTTGGATCTGCTTGCATTTTTTAAACTTAGCATGTGTGTTTGTGCTGGTTGGTCCAATCTAGAAAATAATAAAAAAAGCCAATAGATTTAGAATCACCATTGTTTATTGTAAAATACCCCACACGTTTAAACTGCTTCCCTCTTTCCCACTTTCCCCAGTAAATGACTGACCCAATCTCAAACACGTGTAAAACTGAAAGTTTCAAAATGGACCTGCAAGACTCTTCATTATCGTTATTTTTACTACTGCGACCTCCTCCTTTCCTCATTCCTGACTGTAAAACCCCTTGGACCAGATAAGCATTGGCAAGAGGGCGAATCTCCTCCAGTTGAGGAGAAAGGTGGTTCTGTGGCCAAGTCAGAGTCTACCGCTGGAGCTGAGAAGCTTGTCCTGCAATGCCTTGAAAGTTATTCCGCAAGAGTGCTTCTATAACCTCAGTCAGAACCATGGTTCTCAAAATATATGAAGGGAAATATTGTTTACTGAGTTAAAAAAAACCAAAACAAACGAATGTTTCAATACTTTGTGTGATTTTGGATATAATTGTTTGGATTAAATTAAAAAGCCCTCTATATGCATTGCTGTATCACTGCGCAGCATTAACTTATTTAATGTGTACAATTAAATGTAATCAAAATACCAGTTCAATTAATCAACAGAGGGAATAATATGTACTGTAATCAGAGTTCTTTACAGAAAATGTTTGTTGTTGTTGATGCCGTTATTGGGGATATTTTTGAATGGAGGTTGATTTTGTAGTTTTTTAGAGTAAGAGATTTTGTTGTTCTGTGAAAATTGTTCTATGTATCATTTTGTTATCCTTTTTGTTATATTTCCTGCGATCTGGAAATGCTGTATTCCTTTCTTTGGGACTTTTGAAAAAATGTATGTCTTTTTTGCCAGGGAAAGTACTAAGCTTGTGGCAGGATCTTATGAATTTAAAGCCGGGGGAGGCACAGAACAGAAGAGCAAACACTGGGAATGTTTTATCCACTAGCTAATTATTAAGAAAATATTCAAAGAAATCAAGTAAACAGTGTTCTGAATTAATTTATTTTCTATCCTTTTAAGTACTGAAGATATTTTAAGTGTATTGCAAGAACTGCAGTAGTAGGTTATGGCTGACAGTTCCTTCTGGGTGTAAGAATTCACGGCTAGTTAAGAAAAAAAATGAATGGGAAAGAGGCACTGGACATTTGTCATGTACCCAACCACACCAGAAAAAATAGATAGCTGTTTTCCTGTGCATCCTTCCTCTGCTCAGTGTGCCCCTTAAAATGGCTGATAGTATTGTTTTTCCTGGGACTTGATGGGATTTCCAGCACCTGTTGGAGACAGAGGAGTTTCCTACCAATGACCACAGTCTTTTGCAAATCTCAGGTAGTTTGTAGACTGTACGCTGGAGGGTCTTCTGTCTGTTCTTCAGGGACAGTGGCCAACTGGATTTGACTTTTTTGCATGTAAGCCTTGGGCATCGGACCACTTAACATCGCATCAGGGATGAATTTACCCATTGCAATGAATGCTTAGGCAGGTAAGGATCATTCAGTCATTCCGACTATCCAGGACACGACACTCAGAAATGGCAGGCACCTGATTCTGCTTTGAACTTCAACATTTCCGTGGTGCCTAAAGTGCACAGGCTCACCCACTGCAGCTCTCACCCCACAGAGGCAGTCGGGCTCTCTGCATGGCTGAGGGAGGAAGATGAGGCAAAGGCCTTCAGACTCATGTCTGGAGATATCTTTTTCTCTGCATTGACTGAATGCCTGAACATCTAAAATAGGTGCCCTGATCTGCCTTGTTGAGATTACCCATTAATTGGGTTATTTAACTTAAGCTCCTACCATTAAAAATACGGCCTTGAAACTCCTAGTCTTAGACATTTTATCTTGGAGTTGGATTTTTCTTAAAGAATTTAGGAACTAGTACTTAGTAGACTACAAGCTTGTTGTTTTTCTTCATTCTGGTCTTCATTAGGACCATCAGTAGGCAGAGCTATTGGCCTCAGGAGGTAATTTTTCATGATAATAATCTAATCAAGACATACACAGAACTCTTCAGGCTAAAAATGTAAAATCTGCCTTTTATTATCCCTGCTTTTCAAATTATGAGATACTGTGTATGTATTCACTTTTGTTAATAATTGTAAGGGATTTTGTTGGGTAACGTGTTTACCAGCAATAATTAATAATAGATCATAATTTTGATTATGAATATAATAATATTTTTCAAGTTAGGATTAATTTCCAGGAAATACTGGGAGTATTGTAATTACACACATTGGTACACACTTTGTAATGAGTATCTATGAAACTTCAGAGGTCTTATATTTTCTATTGCATTGTTATTTTGCTTCATTTGTGGAAAAGCAATATATTCTAATTATCTCTTAATTATCTTTTTCACCCAGAAGATCATATCTTGGAACATATATCCCTTATGTTTTATTTAAATTTAAGACTCACCAAAAACACCACTTTCACATAAATTTGAGAGTTACTTTTGGGATACAGATTACTTTGTGGTACTGTAGAATAAAAGTTACCAGTGGATCAGTTGCTCTTTATTAAGTGGTTGAATACTGAAGCTATAAATTATTTATATAAAGACAATATGCATATGGTCAGTCACTATTGAGTAACTGACTGACAGCCTCTGAGTGCATAATCTTGTCTGTTCTGTTGTGAGTTTTTATGTGTCCATAGGCTTATTCAAAGGAACTTTTAACAGCATGATTAACTTTATATGTGTCTACAATCCAGTGAAGTTAATGAAATCCAATACAGATGGAAATTCACTGTGTTCAAGCACACAAAACTTAATGCAATTGTTAAGGAAGTTAGTGCTGACTAACTAGAAGTATTACAGTGGACCTAAAGTGCAAAAGCAGCTAAATAAAAAAAGTAAAGTTAAGCAAAGTTAAAAAAAAGAAGAAGAAAAAAAAATAAAGAACAGAAGACAGACCAATGTTGCAGACCTAATGAAAAGGCAACAAAGAGCAATATACACAGTTGTGCTCACCTCTTTAAAATTCCTCAGCTCTTAATAGCAGAACTATATGCTCCACACCATCTGCCAGCTGTGAACAGAAAGAAAATCACACATACAGGTACCGTAAAGTACAATCTAATTAGTGTACTAAAGCTTAATATATTTGAGGGGTTTTTTTTTGTAAATATAAAAACAATTATAATAGAACAAATCTATTCCCATGACGATATAATGAAGAGGCTTATGCTTCTGTAATGAAATGTTTCATTATTCGACATCATGCCTTACTGAATATATTACATAGCCTCATGTACAGCAATTAAAATGGTAATATACAGGAGCAGACCCACCGAATCTGAATCACTATGGAGTACTGAGCAGATTACCAAGATTTACTAACTTTTTCATGGCTCTGTCACTCTTAGGTGTGACTTTCTTGATCTTTATGACTTTACATAGGGCTTTTCAACAACAAAAACAACAAGCAAAAATTTCTCAATATATCGAAAACTAATTGTTTCTTCAAATTAAAGAAAAAGGTATTTAGCAAACTCATTACATGTATAAGCAAAGATTATTTTTCCAGCATCTAGACCATACACTCTACAGGCTTGAGGACAGAGCTGCAAAGTCACAGCAAGGAAACCACAGTGATTCAGAACAGCTATGGAAAGCACTAAAGTTTCTTGCACAACTTTAATGCACAAAAGCATGGCTTTGAAGGAGCAATTTCTTTCCCTTGACCATTGAGGAATTATGAGAAGCCCTGTGGGATGATTCAGGCCATGTTATCCTTTAAGTTCAGTTCTTTATTTCTATTGGGAAATAGTTACACTTAGCCTCTTGATTTAGCTGAAATGTACCCCTGCCGTCTGTACTGCCTGCAGCTCTGGAGCCCCCAACATAAGAAAGACATGGACCTGTTGGAGCAGGTCCAGAGGAGGGCCATGAAGATGATCAGAGGGATGGAGCACCTCTCCTATGAGGACAGGCTGAGAGAGTTGGGGCTGTTCAGCCTGGAGAAGAGAAGGCTCTGCGGAGACCTTATAGCGGCCTTCCAGTACCTAAAGGGGGCCTACAGGAGAGCTGGGGAAGGACTTTTTCCTAGGGCATGTAGTGATAGGACGAGGGGGAATGGCTTCAAACTGGAAGAGGGCAGGTTTAGATTGAACATTAGGAAGAAATTTTTCACTCTGAGGGTGGTAAGGCACTGGAACAGGTTGCCCAGAGAAATTGTGGAGGCCCCATCCCTGAAGGTGTTTAAGGCCAAGCTGGCTGGGGCTTTGAGCAACCTGGTCTAGTGGGGGTTGTCCCTTCCCATGGCAGGGGGGTTGGAACTCGATGATCTTCAAGGTCCTTTCCAACCTAAACCATTCTACGATTCTATAATTCTATGATTCTATGATTAGAGGTAGCTAGTGACTAGTGACCATTCTGTGATTCTGTAGTGTGAGCAGTTGACATTACACTGACTAGCATGACCAGTCGTAGCCAGTGATTGCAGCCTGCTCACACTTTCCTATCTGACATTGCCTGCTGCTCTCTAACACTTCCCAGTCACTTGTGAAGCACCTCACAACCATCTAGCTGCAGCACACAACTAGAAACAGGGTCAGAAAGCCCACAAGCAAGAAGGACCATGGGTCTGGTGCCCAGTGGTTAGGTCTTCAGCCAGCACAAGGCATGCCTTGGTTTCATTTAAGTACTTCTGTTTTCTTTTCAAGGAAAATGTATAAATACCCCAAGGACTCATAACCAGAAACATACCCTAGAGTACCATATTGTGAAATCCACGTTAGGGACATACTGTAAAACCAGTAACAAGCAGTTCTAGAGGAAAGCCTTTCCAATGGAGAATTGCTTGATCCCAAGAGAAGAGCAACAATACAGTTTCCTGGAGCTGATTTTTAATAACCGCTTCAGGAACAGACCAAATTGCCTTTACAGCTACTACTATAAAGTTTTTTGAGTTTGGAACCTAGTCATAAAATTCAGACAATTTCAGCAGCCCTGCTGAGGTGAAGGAACTACATTTCAAGTGTTGCTGCATCTGACTTAGGTCTCTAAAGTAAATGGTCTGGATCATTTTCTGCATGTGGTGCTCTCTTGGTGCCAAGAGGTACCGCAGCATATCAGCTGAGATGACAGAGAGCACACATTGCACACTGCTCTTGTTGAAGCATTTGCTTTGGAATTTAATCTTGTCTGCTTGAGGAGTCATAGTAACACAGCAGTACAAAACACTTACCACAGTTTTGGTAACGTAACAGTAGGATTACCATACCTATTTGCACAATACAATGTATGAGCAACCTTCTGATTACTCCAAAAGCAACAAAGAACACCGTGTATTATAAGCTATACTACACATCTTATGGCCCTAGTGACCAATAGGGGACTGGAGCCACTGAAAGAATAAATGAAACACATTCATACCCATAATTAAAATAAAACACTACCATTGTTTTGTTATAGGCCCCGTGCTCGTAAAGTCAGTCATAGTTCTCCCGACAGGCACCTCTGGGATACACTATGTGGTCATGCCACCTTGTTCTTGTTGGTGCATAAGATGCTTTGCTGAGGGTTTATTTTCTCTTACTTTCCTTTTTTTAAGTACCCTGAACATGTACGTTTGAATGGAAATACATCCTTGATGTTGTTATAGAGAATATCTGGGACAGCGTTTGAGACTGCGAGAAAGTTTTCAGCCCCTCATGCCTGCTGTACTTGCCAGCTGCCCCAGAACAAAACACATTCCCCATAAATTATTGATGTTGCCTCACTACTAATCACTGTAAATCGATTTTCTGGGAAAATTTTGTCCCAAATTAGAAAAGGATTTTTAAAGTTTTCGCAAATTCCTTGTCCTTAAACTCTGGAGAAATATCTTTTTTTAACTCTTTGCAAGTACAAACTATCAATGTTTTGATTAATTTCTGAGAAATGTTTTTTAATGTATTACTTGACATTAAAAATATTCCCAAGAGAACTGTTGGGGAAAGAGGCAGGGAGAAAAAAGTGTGGTAGAAGTATATACAGAGGGGTGATTTTCTCATTCCCCAAACTGGGCAATGCTGAATAAGCAGCTGTGAGTGTCTCACAGCGTTAGCAACCTTGGGCCGACAGGACAGGGACAGTGGGATGAAAATAGGACTGAGAGAGAGAGGGAACACAGGGGATTTGAATGACCTTGATGAAAGGTGTCTGGGAAGGACACAAGTTGTGATCACATAGAGGTGGTGGGAAGGCACAGGTATTGAAAGAGACATAGAAGGACTTGGGAAAGATGAGTCTGGATCACCAGGAATGTTTTCCCTCTTTGAAGTGCATAATGTTTTCCATGTCGACAGTTCCTTCCTGCTGCCAGACATATTCCCACATCCTCTGTCTTTACACTCCATGCAAACATAATGCTGTATATATGCACAATCCTTTGGAGTTGCTAAGAGGGCAGATCTGTTTCAGTAGCCTTTTGTAAGCTCTACTGAAGAAAGATTTTTTTTTTTTTTCCTAAAAGGTATAGCAACCCGGTTACCACAACAACAACAACAAAACCAAAGCTTCCCTCAAGGGAATTATCAGGATGTAGACTTCTTCAGAAGACTTTTGAAATGTGTTACTCTTGAGAATATTATAGAAAAAGTCTCCACGTATTCTGTAAATTAAAAAATTATATTGCATATTAATATCTGTTTTCAGAAACAAAACCAATTTGAGGTTTTGCTATTGTTCTAGGTTCTGTTGTGTTTCTGGAATTTGGTATAGACCAAGAAGACAAAGTTGGTTTACTTTTCTCAAGATTTGACTACATGCAGAGCATTTGAAACAATCAGCACAAATGTACATTGTATTAAAATACACTGTCCTTGTATGGACAAGTTAAATTGTCTTGGTGTTAGTTTATTGGAGTGTGAAAGTAAAAAGAAAACAAAAACAAAACAGCCAGGACTCAGAGTCTTTCCAAAAATAAACAGGGCTGTAATATAGAGCTTGCTTTAGCTTGGGGTGAAGGAAGACAGAATTGTGGTTAGGGAGAGTGATCACAAGGCTTTTGTGGAATTGAGGTACACCAGAGCATGTTAGAAAGAAGAGATCCAGAGCATAACAAACCCATTGCTCAGTTTCTCCCATTCCCCTCTAAATGCAACCCATGCATGAAGTCTCATCTCACTGCCACTGTGGCTTGAATACTTTCCAATCTTTGATATGTTCCAAATTATTATAAATTCAGCTTCCCATATAAAAGTTGGAGCAATGTAACATGCTTTTGGTGTGAGACTGAAAGCAGACATGGCTACATCCCAGCTGGTGGAAATGTGGTAATGAATTTCAAATAAATTTCAAACATTTGTTAAACTCCTCCTGAACAGTTTTACTTGCTACCAGTAAAATATAGATGCCATAACTGAGCACTCACACTGAAGATTTTAATTACACTTAGACTGAAAATAGAGTATAATATTGAAATAGTCTGTCTTCTGTTCCACTAGCCTGCTGCCCTTAAAATTTTCAGAGTAAACTTTCTGCTTCTCTTCTTTCTCTATTTCTCACTTATTAAAATCTACAGTTTCGCAGTGGTCATTGGAAACAGGCTGATTTATATATATATTTTATATCTGACATTCTCTCTCACAACTTAAAGATTTAACTTACATATATTTCAATAACTCATTTGTTTTTATTTTAGAAATCTCTTAGTAGATTTCTTTGAAAAACAATTTCACCAAAATCCTATTTTCATAGATTTATACACTACATTTGACTGTCTTAGTGACTCATGTTAATAAAAATTTTAACTAGACGTGTGAGGATGCAACAACAGGAACTGTTTAGCAGAAAAGGGCCTGCCATGCTGGCTCAGTTTTTAAGAGTGGGCCGGGAACTCAACTCCTTTCACTTCAGTGGAATTAAGCGAGTTCCTCCCAAAGGAGGTTTTGCCTCTGCATAGCCAGAGCAAAGTAGCTATCTTAGTAGTTTATAATTATACTAAGTTTAATTACATATAAAGTATGGGAGCTGAAACATCTGATTTTGACTTGTAGAAATAGAATAAGATTGCCCTATTTTCAGTTGTCCACTTAAGTTTTTTACTTCTTTCCTCCTTGTCCTGAAATGAAGGACACTCCATCCAGCATCCATCGGCATGGGGGGAGTGGAAGATGCGGTAATGTATATTATATATTTGGAAAGTCAGTAAATTGCACTAGCTGTCAATGAGCGCAGAAAAGATTCTGCTTTTCATTGCTTCCATCTGCTGGTTTCCTTTTGTGTTGAACTGGCAAGATGAGCAGCATCTCGTCATGTGGAACTGGTGAAAGTCTATCTAACAAGAAAACAGCAGTTTCCTATTTTGCATCATAACCTGCTGTGTTTTGTCACTCTATGAAGTTAATATATAGCAAAATGCAAAGACAATTACACAACATTTTAAGCTGCTACCCCACATCTAGAATGTACATTTACTAAAATTTAGCATGGCATTTTTTTTCAGTTTCCCCAAATTTGTTAGCTAAGGACCTAGAAACCTAATGAATTGGCTTGGTTTTCAAAAGTATGCTTAAAAGCTTTTGTAATATTTGAGTATAGTGAGCATTTTTTTTAAAAAACAACTACTTTAAGACATGAATTAGTTGATTAGCTTTAGGCATTCAAGTCTGAGACATCGCAGCACTTTCTAACAGTTGCAAAAAGTATTTTACTGAATGTGCAAACATACCAACATTTAAGTGAAATCCCACTATTTATTTAAATAATTTGTTGGCTGTCCAATTATTTCCATGTAAATAATTTTCTTTTGCATTGCAATGTATATGATTAACCAATTTCAACTGTTATTTTTTAGAAGCTTGCAAACTTATTCTTAAGCGTTAAAAAATCCAGTCTTTTGAGACCATGCAATATCCTCAGTATGCAGACATTTGAGCGATGGAGGTATTCTCTTTAGATGAAGCTTATAAAACTTGAATGTCTGAATATCAATTGGATGTGATGCCTATCCATATACAGCCAAGATTAGTTACCCTATAAATTGGCCACTCTGGGATGCCTCTCTCCTCCTCCCTTTTTGCATTAATTTCATAAAGAATAAAAGCAGATTCTAAATCATCCACATTTTCTGAAAAATAGCCTGTAACATATAACATGCAATTCATTTGACCTAACTATAAATGTTTACAGTGCAAATGTCTATATCTGAGATAGTCACCTTACATTTCTTCACATGTAGTGGGAGGAAAGCACTTTTGGAGAAGAATTCATGTCACCTATTTTAGATACTTGTTTTAAGGCAAAGGTAATTTTTCTGAATAATGCCACCTCCTTTTTATTATGTGCAGAGACATTGTATACAACTAGCTCTGAGGTGCACACCTATCTTTCAAACATCTGAATTTGGAGAGGCACATCTCATCCTCTGGTTGCAAACAAGGTGATGCCTCTTAAGTCTTCTGTCATTACCGATTGTGATGACAAATAGGAAAAGAACCACGCACACCTTCTGAAATGTTTGTATTTTAAGAAGCCAGCACAGTAAATGAGTCATAGTCACATTTGCAAAGAAAGATGGTAGTAGTTTTTCAGCAAGCTTTGCTTTCACAGTTTCATAAATGCATGCCGCTGTGTGGTCACTGAGAACTTTCAAGTTGTCCACCACAGAAGAGCAAGGACAATGTTTAGACATATTACATAATGTAATCTGTAACTGACCCAAAGAACTTTCAGGACTTAAAATTGGGATGTGATTTTATTTTCTTTTTCATTAAAGGTATTCATCAACAATTTAATTGCCAAAAATTAAATTGCATTCAGTATTCTAATCTTGTAAAAAACCAACAGGCAAACAAAAAAAAGAATAAAAAAGTCCTAGAAGAAATTTTGGAAAGGTGTTACCAAGCCCATCCACACCTCTTAGTAAATTCTTCCCACTCCTTCCACAAATATTTCTATTTAATGTAATTATATCCATGATCTTGACCTGTTATTCACCTCAGCCTCATCTGAGATAGTTATGTTGCTAGATGGTTCTAAACGAAACAGACAGATAATTAATCTCAGTGTACAGGTGTACCAAAAACCTTCATCCTCGAACTACCTTGTGTTAAGGAATCCATAATATCTTGCCTCATTACAAGGGGGAAAAAAACCCCACCATTCTCAAGAGTTCACAAGAAGGACTTGCCTTTAAACAGGTTGTGATGGGGAGAGACTAACCCTGACAGTCTGAACAACAGACACTGATCATTATGCTGTGGCAAAACTCTTCCTGGATCCTCAGAACCCCAGAGGGACATTACCACAACTCAAGAAGCCTGATATGAATATTTAATCTCTCTAAAATTGGATGATTATGCAGATACTGTGCATCTGGGAGATTTGTTCCCCCAGGGGCTTATAAAAATAAATACTACATCTAAAATGTAACAGCCAAAATGCAGGTGCTGAATTCTCTCCCCGCCGCTTACTTGCAGCTCTACTTGGCTTGCCCTGATGTGCCACCAAAACAAATGGGCCTTCGCTGAAAAACAATTGCTGAGGCACATGCACCCTCCGCAAGGGATGAAGGGGCTCATCACTGGAATACGAGGTGTCCCTCCTCCAAGTCATCTACTACCGTATGGTTGATGGGTTTGATGATACGGAGGAGAATAGTTTATAGGATTTCTTTTTAGTGCGTGGTATATTAGCGTCTCACATTTTAATGAATTCCATAAATAAAAGATGATGAAATGCCAATGTTTTGTGAACTACATGCAGTTAGTTTCATCTTGAAATCTGGCTACATAAACAATGTTGTAACCAACATTTTTTACCCTGTCTTCTGTGTTGATGTTCATGGAATTACTAGTTAAACAGCAATAGATCACTTTCATTACCAAAAATAAAATATTGAGCTCGCATCATTCTGTTTTTTGTACTTTCACCTCAGCTTCATCAGTCACACTGAGAGCAATTGATCTGTTCTGGGTAATGGAGACCTGTCTTCGTGTGGGAAGCGATTTGTTGTTCTAGCTGAGGCCTTTGGCACACTTCACTGTAGTGCTCTAAAACAGTACCTAAAGTGGGGACATTAGGCTCCGAGCCAGTCACCTGGTCGTCTTCTCCACAATGGCCAGCTCCAGACTTCAGAAATGTTATACTGGCGAAGAGACTAACTAAGACCTAGACAAACCTGCAACAAGAGGGTTCTAACAGTGTCATTTAAAGGAGTGTAAATTCCCCTAAAAATTACCTTTCTTTTTTTTTTCCCTTTTTGGATGAAAATAATAATCAAACATTCATCAGAGATTCTGGTTCCATCAGGAACAAACAGCAGCTTGATGAGCTTCTACAACTGCTGTTCGTGCACATACCCTGAGGAAAAACAGAGAATTAATAGCTTATTTGCTTTGCTTAGTGAGAGAGAAGCTGGTGCTCGTAGGAGAATATTTCAGTCAGAAAAATTGCTAATAAATACACAATTTTGTGCTTATTTTCAGAGAAAAAAAAAAATCTGCTCCGACTTCTGATCTTTGTGAGACGTAAAACCATGCAGTGCACAAAGGCTGCTCCTGGTGGCGGAGGATCTTAATCCCATTTAAAAAATAATGCCTGTGCTGCAGAAGCATTCAGCCTATTGCCATGGAGAGGGTAAAAAGCTTGAACGGTTTTCTTTCCCCCTCAGGTGGCGGGGCTGGAGCACGGTGTCGCACTGCTGATCAAAAGCAGCGTATTTGTTCTTTAACCTCTCTGCACCCATCCCCAGTAAAAGAAGCAAAGGTCACAGAGCAGAGGGGTTACCCTATCTGCCACCCCAGCCCAGCAACTAAGCCTCTAGCAAACACATTAGTGTTTAATTTGTCATCCCCGATGGTGTGGCACCAGTGCTCGGTCTCCCACCACTCCCCGCCAGCGCTCCGCGGGGCTTTGTGCAGGCAGCGGAGCGAGGAGGAGATGTGCCGGCCAGGAAAGGCATTAGCGCCAGGGCTGGGTCCACATTCTTTGTTGCCTTACCTTGAACACTGGATTTTTACAAACAAGAGGAGGGGCAGCCGGGAAGGGAAGGGAAGGGATGGGAAGGCAGCGGCCACGCCAATGAGTGGCAACCGCTGGTTCTCCAAACATCTCCCCCTCTCCTCTCCCCTCGCCTCCATCCTCCACCGCTCTGCAAACAAAGAGTGTTTTGATTGCTTGGATGACAGCACAGGAATTTGCCTTTTCAAAAGCACTCGCTATATATATATGACCTAAGTACTGTAACCAGAAGCACCTTTAAAAGCCATCACGGGGAATGGAAGCTGTAGCAGTGACCGGTTGCATTTTGAACCAGTTTCTAATGAACACATAAAACACACAGACAAGCCTGCACATTATTCCAACGGCATGATGGGCAACAGTCAGTAAAAAATGATTTAATAGTTTGGCAGAATAGTTTCTATTGCTTTTGGTTATGTTTGATTCCCTCCAGTCTCTCTGTTTACAAAGTCCTATGTTTACAAAGCTGTCTCAAATATACCATTTAAATTCATTGCATAATGCGCAAAAATCAATTTTCTTGTTCAGTAGCCAAAGGGCAGGAGAACTAATTTTTGTGCACTCCAGCATCATTTCAAACTGGCCCATTTGTGACAGGTTTTCAAATGTACATTGTGCCAAGTTAGATGAAAGGCACTACAGGGTGATTACATACATTAATGGTATCTGGGGAGGCAGTCATCATAGCTTTCCAAAAAGGAGAAAAGATTTCTGGTAAGTCTGAGAAGCATGAAGGTAGGTGAGGAAATCCGTGTGCTGCAGAAATGCTTGGTTTAAAAGAATTCTCAAAATTAAGCCATATTTTACAAAATTTGTCTCCCTGCTCCTGCTCTCCACATGCTTTTTATTTTGCCCACCTCCCACTCCATATGAAGACCTTGTCTCTGATGTTCTCTGGCTATTCCCTTGCCCAGTCCTAATCCTGATGCTTTCATGCTCTGTCTCTCTATTCACTTGCCAAACTTGTTTTTCAGTCTGTCAATCATTCTGAATTTAACCTTTTCTAAATTTAACTCCTGCCCACCCAATACTCCAGCTCCTGAGGTACTACTGCCTAGAGCTCTTCCCCAGTCTTCACCTGACCATATGAGCCTTTTGATCCACCTTGCTATTAGTTGCCCTGCTCTCTTTCTTAGCTCTGTGGGCACCACCTATGAATGCTCTGGAGAAAATTCCTGAATTCTAATACTCTTTATGAACACAACTTTCACAATTTCATCTCTTTTGTCGTTCAGAGTAGGCCTTCAGGTTTCATTTATGTCATCTCCCAACTCTTGCTTTCAAAAGCTCTATACAACTTTCAGTTTTCCTTTCCTTAGTCTGAGATCCTACTGGCATCTCAAAAAGTAAAACTGGCAGGCTCACACACTGCCTTTATTATTTACTTCTCTTTACCACCACTTCTCTTTACCAGATGTCCCATTTCATTTCCAGTGCCATTCCCAAATGCCTCAGCTCAAGCCCACCTCCTTGTTTCTCAGTTCAAAATTCCTTTTTTTTTTCCTCGGTCCTGACACATTATTAACAACTTCCTTTATCTATTCATTCTTCCTCCCCTATCTGTATCTTGTTGAGCTCTTTGTCATTGCCGAACCTCACCCATCTCTTTGTCCCCTGTCCCTCTCTCTCTGTCCTCACTGAGAATGGGCTCTCTCTGCCTGAGGACATGACATTATGCTCTCTGACTCCTTCCTTATTCCCCTCTAGCCTTGATTCTAATCTATGCACTATATTGAATTTACCTTTATAAAAGTAAAAAGTTCCTTGTTATCTACCTGTAAAACAGTCTTTCCCGTTATGATTACCTTCAATCTCTCTCCAGAGTTCACTCCCCAGCTCCTCTTAACCATGTCTTCTTGGAGTAAATACCTTTTCAGTTTTTTCCTACTTAACATCACATTTATTGATGTTATTATTTATTTCCTGCTTTACTGGCAACTTTCATTGAAAAATTAATAGTTTCAGAGTACGTCTTACCTTTCTCTTTCCTTCTGCCCCATTCACACAGATTCCACCAAAATTCATATACTTGCTATTAATATAATATATGAAATCCCCCTACTCTCCTCGTCCTCTTTGAACACACTTTTCCAATTCTTTATTAGTTTTAGACCACATGTAGTGATGCCCATTAGATCAGAAGAAGTAAACTGAGCCGTGGAGTTTAAGTATCTGACTCTCTCCATTGAGTGTCTAAAGACAAAGGGAGATAGATATTAGAAGTATCATCCTCTTGCAAAATAGCCCATCGTTAGAAGAGCTCTGAGCTAGAAGTATGATTGAAGGAAACAGAGGAAGATTAGATGAGAAAGATTTTACCTTCTATAGAGGGATTCCAGGTCTTGTAACTCACGCATAGGTCACATCAAGAGCTCCAAATCTTTCTCCTCCTTTCATCAGAATGTAGTTTCGGCTTCTGTCCTGTCTACTCTTATTTTCACTCTTGCAATCATAGATAGCTAGAGACCACTCCTATTTGGAATATCACTTATTGGTTAGTATTGTTTTCGTGTAAATCTCACCTAAAGTTTGACATCTTCAGGCTGAGAAGAGCGCAGGATGAGGGTTGTCTGCTTTCTGTATCAGTGCGATAGGCTGTGACAGGCAATGTTCCTGCAGGCAGTCAGTGATGTTAACCATAGTCTCAGTCACAAAAGGTGAAATCTGGGCAACCCTGTGAGGGTGTGGTGGATGCTTGTCTGTGCAGGGTTGCCACACAGGTGTGAACGCATAAAGGTGGGCACTTAGGAGAACATAGGCAACACCACGAGGCGCACAGCGAGTTTAGGGTTGTACAGTATCGAGTAGCTGTGGACACCAGGCTGCATGGATTATTATCTGGGGCTTTGGTGAGTTGTTTCAGTCCCACTGTAAGTAAGAGTTAGGGACAGTATATTCTCCTACGTGGGTCTTTCATCCTAACTTTTACTGCTTTGTTTAAATATTCACCTTACCTTTCAGTCTCCATTTGTTTTTCCTTTTCTAAGTTAGCTGTCTGCTGCAGCGATGTTATGTCTTAGGTCCTGACCGTTAGGAAAAATTACAGTAACATTCCTCTTCTGCAGGTGGATCTCTTAACCCTAAAACCAAACACAAAATCCAGGATCCTACAGACTTCTTCCCACTGATTCTCCTGAGCACTAGACAAGTAGCAATTAGTCAGCTAAAAAACTTTCTGATTTTGGCTGTACACCAGAAGAAATCTATAACAGATTAAGAAACGGTCCAGGAACTTTTGAGAACAAAGATGGAATGGCAGCCACTAAAAAGCCCTCCACTTACATATTGTATTTTTCTAGTTTTGATTGCAAAATTGATTTTGTATTTTCAAAATGTATTAACAATAGCATTATAAAATGACAATACTGAGAGGACAATTAGATTTAATTTCATTGAGTGAAAAAAGACTCTCAAGCGTGACAAGAATTTAAAACTGTTTATTTCCCTTTATGGGGCTTCCTTCAGGTGGGCACGTAAACATTGGAGTGTTACTTAATGCTTTGTAAAGGAGATACCATCACATCTCTTTGACCATCAGAATGTAAGTTGGTGTCAACTTACCCTATTCAGATCACATTCAAAGCCCTAATTACCGTGCTGTAAGAACTTTATAGTCATTTGAGATACTGATCACAGCACATGGTTACTGTATAAACTGATTTTATCCTGTGACTATTTTAATAAAAAGGAAACCTGTACTAACAGCTGACTTTATTGATACTGTTAGTGCTGCTTAAATGTTTTATTGATCTTAGAAGCCCAATAACATGGAATATTTTTATTATATCATTTGTGGGGTCTCAGGCTATTATGTGATAGGGAACGTGCTGTATTCACTAGTGAATCAGATCTGGTGGTACACCAGTGCTGTGGTATATTACACGGTCACGCAGATGCAGATAAAACCAGTTTAGTTACTAGAAGGTCAAAACTAAGAAGATAGTAAAATCTTTGCTGTGAAACTCTGGTGGCTTAATTAACGGACAAATACTGATTTCACCCTGCTGTTTCAAAATGGAAGAGCTTTTATCCTAAACTAATTTCTTGCCCACAGTAAATAATAATCTAAATTTCCTGCTAATCTTACACAGATAGAAATCTAGCCTTTCGGTTGACATTTGGAGGATAGGGACATCTCATGTTTATAATTGGTTTGCTATTTTTTAAAATATTAATCTTTTTTGGAAGTACTATATAGGTTGCCAGCAGGATACTGGAGGAGGTTTGGGGGGATTTTTGGTAATCATTCCTGTGCAGGATTTGTGTTTCATTCTTCCCACAATTTCTTTGAGCTTAACAAAAAACAGAGTTTAGAAGATTTGTTTGGTGTTTAACTTGATTATTTAAATAAGAGATAAGCAATTGCCATTACAGCAGCTAGGCAATAATTTCCTGGGGTCAGGGTCTCTCCTGCCCAGCATACACCCCTATTGTTAATGGAGCTGAAAATGCACACACACATTTTTAGAAGGGAATGTTAAACAGTCCCCATTTATTTTACAGTGCAAATACTTACATGACAAAACACAGACAGACTTAAAGAGTCAGTCTGAAGATTTTTAAAAAAGAGCTAGAAGAACAAAGAGATTTAACTACCTAACCATTACTTTTCCCTCCTGGGTTCAAACTTTAGAACTGCAAAACCTTGCTTAACCATCATAACCCCACTTAGCCATCACCTAACCCTAGTGAGGTGGGGCCCAGACATCAAGGTTTTTCTCAGCATTTGTTCAGTGGACTACCTGAGCTCTCCTTTTAGAAACACAATTGTACAGGGAGCTTAGGTACAGGTGCCTATCAACCAAAACCTAACTCTTACTCTAAAATCCCTAAATGGGCATTGCGCAGACAGATTTCTTGTTCAGTTGGATATCTGTAGCAGTATTAAGTATTAGGGGTCAAACCGTGACTGCTCAGACACATTTGCAGGGTACAGTGGGAGCCCAAGAGCGGGAGTCTGTATCAGTCAGAATTCTATCATTATATCACTTCATGATATAATGACAAATTTTTCTCTTTAATACTGATGTATGCCTCTGGTTGCCTTTTAGCTGCCTTTCAACCCCCACAAAAGTATACTTTTTCTCACTTTTCTTGGCTGGGTTGGCTTCTGCAGCTACCACTGAGCCAAAAGTCATAGTGCAGCAGGTGGTGGGTACTATGAGCAAGCCAGAGCACCGCTGAATCCCAGGGTTGAAGGTCTCCCACCCCACACTACAGTCGCTACTTCAACCAGAACAATAAACCCGACTGAAGGATCTATTAACTGTGCCTGGGACCTCACTTAATATAGCCCTTTCCTTATATCTCACCACAGCTCTCTGTCTGAAACACCTTAGTCTTTTTACTGCTGGGTAGAAAAATTATAAGAAGGTTTTTGCTAGTTCTGAAGGCAACTTTTAGCACCTGTATTTTCTAGACCAGGATGTTTTTTTTCACTTCAGATGGAACAGGTTTGCAAGTTTCAGTATCAGAGTACCTTAAAGATGTTTTGTAGACAGTTCTTCAAAGCTCTGTGACCACAGCAGAAGGAGCTTTCCTGAGGAATCCAACTTTACAATTGCTTTATAAAGAAAGAATATTGCCATTTTGACGTTTATCAGTAGTAAGAAGTATGTTTCAGGGATGAAAATATTCTGACAGTTCAATCCGCTTGGCATTCAAATGACAAAGATTTTACAAGTGTTCCCTGTTTATCAAGACCATAGAATAATAGAATCACAGAATTGTCTAGGTTGAAAGGGAACCTTAATATCATCGAGTCCAACCATCAACTTAACACTGCCAAAACCACCACTAAACCATGTCCCTCAGCACCACATCTACCTGCCTTTTAAATACCTCCAGGGATGGCGATTCCACCATTTCCCTGGGCAGCCTGTCCCAATGTTTGATAACCCTTCCAGAGAAGAAATTTTTCTTAATATCCAATCTAAATCTCCCCTGGTGAGGGAAGACATTTCCTCTTGTCCTGTCGCTTGTTACTAGGGAGAAGAGACTGACCCCCATCTCTCTACAACCTCCTTTCAGGCAGTTGTAGAGAGCAATAAGGTCTCCCCTCAGCCTCCTTTTCTCCAGACTAAACAACCCCTGTTCCCTCAGCTGCTCCTCATAACACTTGTTCTCTAGACCCCTCACCAGCTTCATTGCCCTTCTCTGGACTCCCTTCAGAACCTCAATGTCTTTCTTGTAGTTAGGGACCCAAAACCAAACACAGTATTTGAGGTGAGACATCACCAGTACAGAGTAAAGGTTCTGTAGGATTTAATAAGACTTGCATTGCTAAATACCTGAATAGCTCTTGGAAATTTCACCCTAGCAATTCTTGAGGATAGTCCTTGTGAGAAACTGCTTCTGGAGACTGGCAGTCATGGCTAATCCAACACAGTTGCCTGTTCCTGCTCCTAACCAGTGCCTGAAGAGGCACTGCCCAGAAGACGTACAAGACCCCAGCAGGCACGGCTGAAGAACTTCCTGTACGTGGCAAAAAACAGAGCCAGTTTGGTCTCTTGGTTCCTTTTTGTTTCTTTTGTCAGTTCCAGAGAAATCTGTGTAACTGACATGAGAAGGAGCTGCATAGCTTGGGAAGGTATAAAAGAGAAAAGTAACGACGTTTGGTAATCAACCAGGAGGTATTTGTTATGAGCATATGGCAAGACTCTGTGTTAGATACAGTAATACTGTTTATCTTTAATAATGAACCAGAAGAAGAAACAATATGCTAATGAAACTTCAGGTTTCATTTTGAAAGATGTTCCCCTGTACATCTAGCTCCCCCTGTGACCTAAATAGTTGCTTCTGTAGTGGTAAGCAAGGACAGACAGATACAGTAACTCAAGTGTCTCAGGGTGACACCCCCCCCTTTCTTAGAAACTCAAAGTTTCAATTCCTAAGAACGTTAAAAGCAAAGACATATTGAAAGGAACACAAAACCCCAACAGTCTACCCTGGAAAAGCAGATATTCAAGAGGTACAATATATCAAGACATTAAGACTTTGCAGATGCCGTGCTTCACCCTCAGAGAATGCATATTGTCAGCTATAAAATGTCATATACCTCAAACCTAACACTAAAGTTTCTCACCATGAATACAGAGGTGTTCATCCTTTGTTATGGAACGACTTGTTAAGATGCATGAAGTTGTCACTCCAGCTAGAAGCAAGAGATATGTTCCATTTTGCATATGGAATGTCTATATAAAGGGAACAGTGAGACCGCTTTATTTGACAATTAAAGTTGGTCTAGAAATAGTATTGAAGTCCTGTGTATATCTGCGGACTGCTTATCTCAATCTCTGGACAGATTTTTGTGTGGAAATTGTTATAAATCTTTCCCACAGATTCTTTTTTAGATATTCAAAGCTCCCCTCACAAAATGCGAACATTACGTTTAAAGTTATGAAGTTTTCCAAGCAAAGAAAGTCAATGAATAGGATG
Organism: Anarhynchus alexandrinus; assembly: GCA_008711295.1. Lineage (NCBI taxonomy): Eukaryota > Metazoa > Chordata > Aves > Charadriiformes > Charadriidae > Anarhynchus > Anarhynchus alexandrinus. The sequence continues at coordinate 2,190,943 of VUYV01000052.1, read as the reverse complement.
CAAAACATATGAGTGTATTCTGCCCGGTATCTACAGCCCATTGTCTGAAGGATCTTATGTCTTTGACATAATAGACAACGAACTTCCTTCTGCTTTCAGTTACGCTCGCATAAATCTGGAGTAACACCTTTGGAATCCGAGATGAGTTCTGCCTCAATCTCTCTCTTTTTAGATGCTGGACCGTGGCCAAGCTTTTTACTTTGAATAACTGCCTCCAATGCCGGGATTCTATTCACGAGTAACCCAGAGGAGGTGCATTAGGAAACACAGCTCTAAACTTAGGGAAATGCCAGGCAATTAAAGTCCGTGCCACGTAAATCTAAAGTCCAGCCCGTAAGTTTCAGGAAATGTGTCTAAGTGTGTGTCCCAGGCGCACAGCTGAAGAGCAGACGTGCCCGCACAGGCTCTGCAGCCTGCACACCGGCTGGAACACGAGGCTGCTCCCGGTTCGACAAGGGAGGCAGGATCACTCTGCTCTTCACTTTTCACGTGTCCTCCATTGATCTGCTTTTAATATACTTACTTACGTAAAATTAAGAAATATAGCTCAACCCCATTTTCACAAGCATTTAGAGCTTTTGAGGTCCTCGCAAACCACTACGGGCCATTGAGCATTACACTTGTTCATTCATTCGTTCTGCTGAGAGGTGACACTGCCACAGTTTTCCCAAACCAGGTAGGTTCACTGCTTTTGAAACCACGCTGTAAACCAGGTTAATAAAATAAACTGAGTTAAAATGAAGCTAGCCAATGTACTAGAAACAAAAGTTTTGGAGTTATCATTTTCCTACCAAATTATTTTATATCCTCCAATAAATTTTTGCAGAATCTGCTGCTCNACGCTGTAAACCAGGTTAATAAAATAAACTGAGTTAAAATGAAGCTAGCCAATGTACTAGAAACAAAAGTTTTGGAGTTATCATTTTCCTACCAAATTATTTTATGTCCTGCAATAAATTTGCTGAAATTATTGCAGAATCTGCTGCTTTACAGCTAATTCTTCAAGAAACATCAATGATGTAGAAATCCATCCATATCTGCAAATCTAATATTGTGCTATAGAAAACTGACTAAACAGAGACCCAACAAAATGTTTTAAGCACTTCATGTCAGATTCAGAAACATCCTTTTGGCCTTTCTCGTGCATGTGTGTGGATGCGTATGCGTGCTCTGTTTCTCTCCATGATCCTTTATTTTTTGTAGGAAAAATTCACACGTCAGCAACATTTTCTAACCACATGAATTTTGACTAATTTCATATTTTTTTAGGAATACTTCCTGTCTTTACTTGCACGCCAAGTCTTAAAAGTCTTTTCTTGTATTTAAGAGACAAGCGTACAGTAACTGCATCTCCAGCTACTTAACAACTCATGTGTAATGTGTTTCTCATTTCAACAATTCCCACCACTCAGCTCACAGTTTCATTAATTTTTCAGGTGAAGTTTTGCTGATATGTGGTTAAGGGATTGAAAACATTGAAATCCATTACACTGTATTTCTCTGCTACAAGCTGCCCTTGGAGTAATTTACTTAGTGTTAGTACGACATCACTCTACACCACTCTGTCAAAAACTGAAGGAAAAAAATCTCACTTCTGAAGACATGAGCTGGCAAATCAGTTTTGCACTAGCTCAGACAGATTTCCCCAATAATAAACCTATCAATAGTATTAAAAATTAACTGGGTTAAATTCTCAACAAAGGTTATTTTTGCAAAGGGAACTGAAAGCATTTTGAGCTTCCGTTTGGGGGAGAAAAGGGCAAAAAGTAAGAGAATAAAATTGGAAATGCTGTTTTTTTAATTAATAATGACAAAAGAAGAAGTCAAGGACTTTGTAGTGTCCAAATCATGCTAAAGCAAGGTATGACGAAATCCAAAGTCATGCAGACAGAGAGGGCTGCCTTGCAGCATAGCAGACAGGCTGCCAGTTGGCCTGGCCTGCTCTGGAAGCACTTAGCTGGAATTCGAATCACTACAACTTTAAATAGTACTTTTTAAAACAAAAGTTACTTTCTATGAAGTAAATGATGTCATCAATCCTTCTAGGCCAGTCAGAATCACTGGGCCTAGTCCTGACATCCATACGTATCTTAATTCATACAGGATTGTGAAGGAATTGAAGAAAGGAAAGAGATTTAGCCCCAAAATGTTGCCTTAAGCCCTAAACTACCCTATGATCTTAGACTGAATCTCTCTGGAGTAAACTGATTTATTTCTATTTACTTCGTTATGTTCTAGATGAGGCCCAAAGGGGTGTATAATTTAAGAGTAGACCTTTATTTTACAGCATGCATGCACCTACTGTGGAAACCCAAGTTACTTCCAGTTAAGAAGGCAGCAGCTCCCAGAATACTATCAAATAACAGAAAAATTGCAAATCAGATGTTCATATCGTGCAAACTAGTGCCTGTAGGGGACAGAGAAATGCCTGGATGAAATATTCTGGGACCCAAGGTTATGCATATGGCATAAGGGAAAGGCTGAGGTTTCCAACACCTCACAATCAAGAAAATGGGTGAAGATGTGGCTTTGCCCCCCAAAGTGCCTAAACCTTGAAGAAATTCTTGCTGCAAAGGCTTCTTCTAACAGACTGAATTACGTGCCCTGTGCACGAAACCATTTGGTGCCTGTAGTGTTTGTGATGGGGAAAAAACCCAGACCATTCAATTTAAAATACTGTTGAGAGGTAATTTAACAAAGAAACCCCAACTGGAATAGTCCATAAACTGCTCAATATTGGAAGTTACTTTTCTTTCTCTTTCTTTTAATATAGAAACAAGGGCTGAATGGCAGATGGTGTGTGTGCCTTGGCAACAGGATTAAAATCTTCCAGTGAGTTTCAGGAGGTTTTCTGTTTCAACATGGGCATGGCTTCCCTTAGGCCTTCCTAACACTTCCCGGGTGAGGCCATCCCTGCCCACCTGGGAAGCTGGCCGTGGGGCCGCCGCACTCCCGTGCCCGGGGAAGGAGGCAGAGCTGGTGCCCAGATGGGGACTGTGGGATACTAAAAGGGCACTGTTACCTGCCCAAGTTGCACTGCAGCCCCAATTATTGCAGGGCGCTGGGTTCATTGTCAATTAGAGTGGCAGCGACGGCGAGCAGCAGCTGTGACAGATGGCTGGGCTCCAGCCACCTCGTGGCAATGGGATCAGAGCCAACTCAAATCTTTTCTTCCCTCTTAAAAAAGAAAAAAAAAAGCTAAAAAAGGCAAAAAAAAAAAAGGCAAAAAAAAAAGGAAAAAAACAAAGGCAAAAGACCCCCAAATCCCAACACATTGTTGTTAGTTAGTTGCAACGTATAAGGGGGAAGTATCATATCTACAAAGGCATCATTTATCTGTTCCTTATTAACCCTTACTTTCAGCTTTTTGAAGTCAAGATTTTGTTTATTTATTACTTACTTCAAGCATGTTTTAGCAGGATGTTCAACCCAGAAGACAGTTTACATTAAACCTTTGTTCTGAGGGGAACTTATAAGATGCTTTACTCATAACTGAACCAATTTAACCCAGTTGTTAGCTTCTTAATTGGAGAAATCTTTCTCTCAGAACTGTACAGGCTCCGTTTCTCAACAAAGCACATTAAAATAAATCCAAGACTCTACCTATTGTTTCTGGTGAAATTTGATTCCATTTGTTTCCTTTAGATTATATTTACTCTGTGGTAAAAACTGGAGTCATAGCACCCTTCCCAGTCTCATATAGTCAAGACTCAAGATGATCTCTGAAGAGCTTTCATTACTTTCATTTCCAGGTGATTCAGGGTGTTGGGCACCTCTTTGTTCTTCTCTAAGTTCACCCACTGTCAGCCTAAACCTGCTCTTGCAGGCACCAAGGAAATGCCTCAAACTCCTTCTAAGTACCCAGTGTGGAGTAATTAGCTCAAATGCAGCCAACATGGGACACATCTTGACAGCATTCTACACCAAATTAGACTTCCTGAACAATTCAAGCTTTTGGCCACAGAGTACAACGCCAATAATCTGGTCTGATGTGTACTTGAAGTTTATTAATGCCACGTGGGCCACAGCAGTAGCAAGTGTATCTCTCTGAGGTGTAATATTAATGCTCCATAAGGAGGTGAGAGGGAATACACAACCAGGGATGGTGAGATCCCATCAGAGAAGTTCTCCTCCTATTTCATCAGCAGCCAATTTGAAGACACAACTGCAGAATAGTCTAGAAATTGAGTGAACGGAGGTTGTTTGATGTTGAATAAAAGGTGTTGAAAGGTAGTAGGTATAAATCAAAGAAGGAAACACATTTAGATTCTTTGTCAACTAAATCAGTGATTTTTTGAGAAAGAGGAAGCAAGAGTAAAGCGAAGAAAGGAGTGGATTACTTTCAAGCTGACTTTAAACCAGTCTTTCTGCAAGGACAAAAGGCTTTTCCCCTCAAGATCCAACCAGCCCACCAGAGATTTCCATCCAAAAGACAAAGCATTTTCAACTATCCAGAACAAAGGAAATCTCTTTTCATAGAAGAGAAAAGTTTGGGTAGGCTAAACATAAACAGAGCTAACAGGATCCGGGCACACAAAATTAGAGCAATCTGTCATGAATGAAAGACTTCATAACAGACTTCCACCAAACTCTGAAAAAGAGAAGGAAAGGAAAAAATGAAGCAGAGAAAGCCCCAGAAGCATTATTAATTACTATATATTTTGTAACTTATACTATAATGGTGTCTTGAGGCCCCTATCTAGAGTTAAAATTTAAGCTTGAGATATGAGCTGTTGCGGGTCTGGTTGGCTAATGCCCCCAAGGGGGTGGGAGAATGAAAGAAAACTTAATCTCTGATTGTTAATAGTGTTGGCAATTGAGTACAGTCTTAGGACAACACAAAGGCAAAATGGTTTTTTTTTGTTCTATTAATTTGAGCTTTGTGATATTTTTATTAAATAACAATAAAAAATTTCCTCGAGCTGAATTCAACAGTGGAAAAGGGACTTAATGAGCTGTTACTGCTTAGTGTTTGTGCTGCAAAGGTTTGATTGACTTACTCAACATTCTACTTGCTCATGAAATAAATGAATGAAATCAAACCAGGTTGCTACCCCATTATATTAGCACTTTTGTTGTTTCTCTATGGGGAAAGCAAAAGTTTTTCCTTTTCTTAACCTTTGGTGCAGAGGTGTTTTTTTGGAGGATGGCAGAACAAGAGAGCATCCTCTCTTCTCAAGTATGTTTACTTCAGCTCAGTCTGTCAAAACCATAACTATAGCTGGTAAATGCTCAGCAATCTGAAATCAGTAATGTATGCAGAGCAGATGATACCTTCTAGCTTTATTTTTGCCTTTATATGGACTGTTCTACTCAACTGTGCAAACTGTGAACAGCCACTGTTCCTTTTCTCAAAAACTCCAAAAAGTGCTTATACCCCAGGTAGGCAGAAAAAAAACCCAGAGATGAAGGGTATGGAGAACACCTGCTGTTTGGGACTTTCAGTTGGAGACGTGGTACACAGAGAGAATAAAGGAAGCATCTGTGGTCGCACAAGCAACATGGGCAAAACAGGAGAAGAGATGCAGTTCTTCCAGGTTCCATTCAGGCATCCTAATCATATAATCAGCTCTCATATTTTGAAGGACAAGCAGGCCAAAACAGGGAGGGAGAGATGGAAGGCCTTTAAAGAGAAGTGAGCATTTGCATTTATTCGTATGGACTTTGGCCCATATCTCATCAAGGACTGAATAAAATGATTTTAACAAAAATAACTTATTGATGAAAATAAATCATTCTGAAATGTAATGTATACTGAGTAGCTTTGGATCAGATAAAAACTGAATCAGAAATCCCTTCTTTACCTCCAAATAATAACCCCTGCTCTGTATTTCAGTGAAAAGCTGAAAGACACTTGAATAAATTATTTTGAAAAGTATTGTTAAAAATGGAAACATGTTGATAATTATTATTCAGTCTACTCTGAAATCAAACTTTTGAAATTGTGCTTTGCAATAATTTTAAATGTGTCAAGGAAGTTCTTAATTCACTAATTATATCACATCTGCAATTTCAGGCAGAACAGAAGTTGATATCTCTGCAAAGGTTAAAGTCACATTTAAAATGAAAAGATACTTTCAACATTAAGCAGGTGAATAACTTTACACATGAGAACCATTCCATTTGGCACTATTCATGTGTATAATCACATATCATTACACTGGAGTTTAATTCTGCTAATCCTTATTTTGGGCTGGGTCACTCTGTTAATTTCTAAAAGACTGTTCATCCATTTTAGTGCATATTTCTGGTTACGATGCAAAACATCTCCTTCATTTAAAAATATTCTCAAGAAAAACATCTCTGAGAAGTAGCCCCATTCTTTGACACTAAAGTTATTGTTTCCACTATCAACAGATAAAGATAATTTGGTAGTTAATTGATACAGATGATACGCAAATGAATAACCACACTCTACAGCAAGGAGAAAAAAAAAGATAAGGCAGCTTTTTTTTACAAGGCCACCTTGTAGCTCTTTATTAACTTGCAGCCTCTGCAATATCTTGTATATTGTTGACATTCCTTAGCTTGGGCTAACAGTAACATGCGTACAATACTCCCATCACACCCTTCACTAGCTCAGTCAACCCTATTCATGTGTTACACACCTGTGCATATTTGCAGTCCATTTAACTGTGGTGTGAGAAATATTAGCTTTCAAGGTGGACTCAGTAAAGATGTTTCCCCCCCTTTTTGTACTTCACAGGCACTAAAGGAATAGTTAGGAAGTCACAGGCCCTACATCTTGCATAATTCTTATGTTTGATGTTATCATGCTGTTGTATCAGTTTCACTTCATCAAATAGGTAGGGATAGAAGTACACCAGCAGAAACCTCTTCTCTCAACTGTACCAGATGGTCTAATGAGAGACAAAGTTTCTTCCTCTTGTATCTGAGATGATCACTCATATTAAGTTGTCACCACCCTGAACATTCAAATCATATAGTAGTATCCTGGTACCTTAGGGAGATAAAACTTCCAATGGTTGTACATTGCAAGATTGTACCAGAAACCACGGGGAATCTTTTAAGGAAATGATGAGATTATTAATGCCACTAATTTAATAATTTATACCTACTTTTTACAGTCAATTCTAATATCTGTATTTGGTTGTGGCAGATGAAATGCACTGTATTTGTCTTTCTGCACTCAAGTCCTGTTCTACATGGAGAACTCAGTGGATGGAGCGGATGTCACTATCTGCAATCTATTGCAGTCTGCACTTAAATGCAAAACACTCTTCATCCTAAATGCCCAGGTCCACTGCTGTAGAAATATGGTGGTGCTGGAAGTATTGTGTACAGTAACACATGGGAGATATTCAGTTCACTGTCTTTTTCAATGACACAGCCAAAATTTAGTCCCAGGCTTGAAATGAGGTTGAGGTTGACCTGCAGTCTATCATCTGACTGTTGCAGTTCTAGCCTCTTCCATTTTTAACAGATTATTTCTGCTTGACCTGAATGAGGACACCCCAATTCAAATTTATCTAGAAATTCACCCCAACCAGAGCCAAGAAAAAGTTCTCTTTTATTTTTTTTTTCCATGTATATAGCAATTATTCTCTAACACAAGCTACTTTCTATTGGCCAGGGGAAGTAATTGTCATAATTACTCACGACTAGAAAAAGCTAATGAACAGGTAAAATATTTACTTACAAAATTCTTTTCAATAACATACCTGCATGTAGTACAGATGCTCTTTAGGGTGTCAGTGCTTTCACATTAAGCTTTGGGTTAAATGATAAGTTAAAAATGACTTTGAATAAGAAAAATGAACAACTGGTAGCATCCTCTCTCAAGTGTTTGGTGAATTCTCCTTTCTTATGTTCTTCTCGGATGGTTCAAGGACAGCTACTGAAGATACACAAAAGCCCTAATTAATGTTTTAAAGGCTTGTCCTCATCTGTTTCCTGATTTACCCTGGTGTTAAAAGCCCTTTTAGTACATCTTACTGCACCATTAGGTGACGCTGTGAATGGGTTTGCTATTGAATGAACAAAAGTGGAGAATTAAAAAGGTCTAAATTCTGCATGACTAGCATGGAGAAGAGTTGTAAGGTAACAGCTCTTGAATGGTGGATGTACTCACCCTTTTCTTCTGTTCGTTCCAATAACTTTCCAAGAAAGCAATGAAATTCATAGTTTTGAAGACTTTTAAAATGAGGCCTTTATAATTTTAAAGTGAACGGGCAAAACATTAGAAAATACATTATAAACATGAATTCATCACAAGTGTGTATTTTGCTAAATGAATAGACAAATCTTTTAGTGTATCAATTTTGCTGAATCATACCATAAAGTCATCAAAAGGATTGTCAGATTACTGCAGTGGGGGATTCTACTGGAGAGGTGATGGCACATCAGGCTGTGATTTTATGATTCTACCTGCCTTAGCTTTTACAAAGAGAGTAATTGAACATAATAAATATACATCTGTGACATTTCAGGCAGCACGGGGCAGGGGGGAGAAGAACTAACACAAAACGAATGATTTGCAGAAAACCCCAGTCTACCTTCATTTTGCCTTGAATTGGTAAAACGGTTGTGAAACTCAAAAAGAAAAAAACAGTACAGAAATGCTGGATAGTTTCTTCTGAGATCCTGGCCAAAATGCGTCCATACCTGTAGGTTTTAGAGGGCAGTAGTCCTACAGTCACTCAAGGGAGAATCACTTTTCAACCCTTCTTTCTCTAGACCACTTATTTCTGCCAGTGAGATGATGAAAATGAACGCAAAGAACCAATTTGAAAATGATTAATTTTCCCATTGCAAATTTGTAACATTACCATAAGGATGCAGAAAGCACAGGAGCGTACAAAATGAAATATTGAGTCGTGCCTTGTTAAGTTTACAGGGTGCTAATAAGGTTTTTTTAACAGACTCTTTTTTACAGAAAGAGTCTGTGTGCCAGTTCTGAACAAATCTAAGGTCACAGGTTGTATTATTTTTAACTATCTATAAGTAAGATATTGTTATAACTCGGACACTGGAAAGATTTTGAAGTATTTGTGTTGCCCTAAGCTAAGTACAAACAGAAAAGCTGAAATGTAGTGAAAAAATTTGCAGATTAGTTTAACTGCATCTACCTATGTGAGACCATGCCAACCTCAGAAGCTTTCCTTCACTGTCAATGTTGTCCATTGAGTATATTATTGTGAATTTTATAAAGAATTGCTAGTTATGCTAGCTGGGAATTTGGCTGATAACTTTTAATATTTTTTAATGAAATCGAAGTATGTTTACATCAGAATTTTCAAGCAATTTTACTATGGTCTAAAACATACAGCTAATTGCTGTAAAGAAAGAAGTATCTCAGAATTATTTCTAAGAAACATAAACAAATTTAACAGTCACACCCTGGAAGGTATCACACGACTTTAAGCATCTTTAAAATCTGTTGGGTTTGACAATATAAATGGCACATTTGACTTCAATGAAAATATCTTTATACAAGTAATTGATGCAGTAATTGCAATGTGTAAACTTCAAAACCTGAGACAGGATTTATGGTCACCTTATTTTATGTTTATAATGTGGGAGTATACACCAGAAGTAGTCAGTCATCCGAGGACTCTTTTACAGGCAATGGGTTTGGGACAGCATTCAATTCATCAAGTATAGATGCTTGTTTTAGGGTGTCGTGGTTTAACCCCAGCCAGCAACTAGGACCACGTAGCCACTCACTCAATTTTCCCCCACACCTTCCAGTAGGGTAGGGAGAAGAGGGTGAAAAGGACGGAGAAAAAAAACCCTTCTGGGTTAAGATAAAGACAGTTTAATAGAACAGTAACAGAAAAGGAAAATAATAATGGTAAATGAATATACAGAATAAACAGAATAAGGTGATACAACACAAGTCCCTCTCACCACCTAATGATCAGTTGCCCAGCCCGTCCTGAGCAGCTATTGTGGGTTCCTGCTCCCCAGCCAACCCCCATTTATATACTGAGCATGACATCTGTGGTATGGAATATTCCTTTGTCCAGCTTGTCCTGTCTGTGCTCCCTCTCGGCTTCTATGGGAAGCCAAAAAAGTCCTTGACTAACAAAAACATCAGTTAGCAACAACTAAAACAATATGTGCCTTATTCTCATACTACACCTAAAACACAGCAGCTACTAGAAAGAAAATGAACTCTATCCCAGCTGAAACCAGGACATAGAGTAAGACGTACCATGTCTTGGGATACATTTATTGTATTGACTCAATCTCTCCTTACCTTTTCAGCAGCCTTAGGTAACTAACTCATGTTTTATTGGCTATGTTGTGAGCAACCATGGTTAGTGATATGAATCCCACCGCTACTATCTATACTTACAGTTCTGTTTAAATAATTGGGAAATTTGTCATTAAAAGTGAGTACTTTGAATTGCCTCCACTCAAAAAGAAAAATAAATGTCCACATTTTTTTTTTTTACAGCTTTAATGTTAGAAGCAGAAATCCATTGAAAAGTGTTTGTCTTGCTGCTTGAGTGTTAGCACTTTCCTGTAGAAATTCCCAGCCACGTAGATTCCCTGGCTCCACCATCGCTTAAGCCAAGCGTTACTTCAGGTTGCAACTGGAACTCCATGTCTCTTGAACTTCTGCAAAGCACCTAATCTCTGATTTCAAACGTCTTCACCTCATGCATCATTATTGTTCCCTTGCCAGCTAGGATCATAAATTCTAATTTATTCCAATGTTAAATATATCCATTAGTCTCACAGTTAAGCAAGGTTGCAAAACAAAGAAGGAAAAAGAAAATCACTGAAAATCATGTTGTTAAACTGGCAGGAAATCCAAACAACTCCAAGCATGTGATGCCGTGAAATGAAAGAGACTAGCGATACAATTCACAACGGGCTCGCTCCAACAAGACTGAATTTAACAGGAGCTATTGACATCTCCAGCAGAATCAAGCCTCCTAAAATTATCTATTTGATAATATTTAGAGAAATGGTACAAAAGCACCTGCCTAGATTTTAAGAATACCCTTAATATGATTTCAAAAGAAATCCATGTGTAGCAATTTAAGATAAATTATTCCTTTCCCTCTAAGCAATTCTGAAGTATTAGACTTAGAGAAGCCCTATTAGGTCAGAGCAAATGTCCCCATATCCTGCCTTGGAGAGGGGCCAAAAGCAAGGGAAGAGATTAAGAACAGGGCAAACCTGTAGCAATGCTTCTGCAGTGATTTAGGGCTAAGAGACCTCCTGAGGAAAAAGTGTTGTCTTTGCATTTAACAATTTCCAATGGCCATTGCTTCCTTTAATTTATGCAAACATTTTTTTGATCCCTTTTTTTAGCCTTTTAGCAGGCACAGAGTACTATAGCAAGGAAGCCTATGCAATGTGAGATGAAAAACCTTTTGTTTGTTAGTTTTGAGTATACAATCTACAAGTTTTATTTGATACTTCCTAGGTTTCTTTTTTTTTTCTTTGAGCAAAATGGAAAGCAACTATTCTATATAGAATGTCTCCAAGCCACTCATGATTTTATATTTCTTCTGCCATATTCCTCCTCTAGCTATTTCTTTCTTTTCTTCATAGGTCTTAGTCCACTTAGTCTTTGCTTATACAGAAACCAGTGCATAATTTTGACTTTTTTTGGTCCTTTTATGAACATTTTCCAGTTAAACTATATACTTTTTGAGTCAAAGGAACCAGTAATTCAAAAAAGTACTTGTAGCTGTAACCACCCTCTAGACTTATTCTCTGGTTTGCTATTTATCTCCTAATAATTTCTAACATTTGATTAGTTTATTTGACCGTTGCTGAGTGCTATTGTGATGTTTTCGTAGAATTATTATAAAGTATACATATATATAAAATACAAATACCTACCACAATATATGCTGATGCAACTTTTAGTTGCTTATTTTTGATGTCCTAGGAGCATTTAAAACATTTATTTTAATCTTGGTTTTCCTCCTTAGCCAAAGGAGAAAGCTAGATACACCTGCGGAATAATCCAGAGCAGAGACCAAACCCATCTCTTTCTCTCCGTTGACTGCAGGATAAATTAAGGGAGATTAAAACATTAATTTAGCTGATGTCTAAAACTGTGTAACATGAAAACCCCTATAGTCCCTGGTGTGCTGATGGATGAAGGTGCCTTTGTTTGTTTGCTAGAAAAGCACTTTCAAACTTCTCACAGCTCCTTTTCAGATTTAGGATTAAAGTTATATCAAACTGAAAGAAAGAGTAAGTGCAAAGCCTTCAGTGAGTCTCTGTGTAGTTTACACACCATCACAACATTGCAGGGTTCAACTCCCTTTCTCCATCCAAGCTGAAGGAATACAGATAGACCTCAGTACCTTGTTAATATTTAAAACATTTTCCCTTGCCTCTCTGAGACGTCTAATATAGTTATCTTTGACCTATTGACTGGCCTCATCCATGCCAAGTATTGTTCTTGCTGCTTGAGTATTCTTGTTCAAATCAATAAAGGTAAAGGTGGCATAATCTGCCTATAAATGAAAGATGTACTTACAGTGATATGCTCTGTCACGTTGGCTATGTAAGCTTATTCTAATTTCACAAAGATATTATGAATGCATTTTAGTGGAAATCCCTTGCAAAACCCAGTTTTGCCTGTAAATTAGGTCTTACTCATAAAAACAAGCAGTTCTCTTGATATTATCTATCACCTGTACAGAGACATGGTATAATCATAGAATCTTAGACTGGTTTAGGTTGGAAAGGACCTTGAAGATCATCGAGTCCCAACCCCCCTGCCATAGACAGGGACACCTCCCACCAGACCAGGTTGCCCAAGGCCACGTCCAGCCTGGCCTTGAACACCTCCAGGGATGGGGCCTCAACAACCTCTCTGGGCAACCTGTTCCAGTGCCTCACCACCCTTAAAGTGAAAAACATCTTCCTAATGTTCAATCTAAACTTGCCCTCATCCAGTTTAAAGACATTCCCCCTCATCCTATCACTACATGCCCTTGCAAAATGTCCTTCCCCAGCTCTCCTGTAGGCCCCCTTTAGGGACTGGAAGGCCGCAATAAGATCACCCCGGAGCCTTCTCTTCTGCAGGCTGAACAGCCCCAACTCTCTCAGCCTCTCCTCATAGGAGAGGTGCTCCAGCCCTCAAATGTATAATACATTAACCTGTATTATAATACATTTAACCTGTATTAATTTTCAATTTATTGTTAATACTTAGGCATCTCTGCTTATTGCTTCGAAGATACGTCGAGGTGCATCATTTTCCTACACTTTGAAGTACTTTCAACAGTAGTGACAATCAGAATTGAAAAGGAACTGCCTGGAATCCATGCAGGGTCGGATTTCCTTGCTGGGAATCAGTTTTTAAAATCATATAAAACATATAGAGATGTGCTCCTGGATGAGAGATTTTTATTATTTCTTTATTACTAGTTGAGATTATTTTTGCTCTATAACCTACAATTTATGCCAGAACACTTTTTTTTTTTTTTATGAGAAGCTGCCACCTCTCAGAAGTCAAGAAAACATCGAGCAAAATGTGATAATTTTACAGCTGTGTTATCAAAAGGCCCATGTTTCTTGAAGTCAGCTTGAGTAGGAAGAACCAGCTATAGCCAAGGTGCCACAGCCTGGCAACAAGTTGTGAAACTCCTAGAAAAATCTCAGATAAGCTGAGTTCACCGGTGAACTGAAGCCTTGATGCTGAGAGTGTGTAGCCTGCAATAAAACAGATTGCCCTGCTTCAAATCAAATCCACTGCCCCTGTGACACAATAAACAATTAGAAGAGAATTATGAAGGCAAGGAGTAATTGCTTCAAGGGTCTTGTACATTATTCAACTGGTGTTATTCGTCACTGAGTCACAAGCACACCACTCAAGGTGGAGGGACCTGAGGAGAGCAAGGCTCACTATTTCCTTCTCCAGGTCAGGATGAATCTCAACTTTGCTAAAATTTAACTTCAACAAAAGCAGTGGGGTTTGGGGGTGCTTTTTGATGCTACAGACAAGGAACAGGTGAAAGAGCAGTGACAGCACTGGATGACATAAACCTTGGAGCAAAAAATGCCTCAAGACTCTGCTGCATGCTCATTTTCTGTCTTTTCTCTGTTTTTTAATCCCTTTCCTCAGTTCTCATGAGCCCCAATGCCATTTTCTTGCTTACATGCTTGACAGAAATGTCCCTATTAAAGAGAGAGAAAAATTGCCAAACCTGTTGAAGAAAATTTACAATACCTTGGACTGAACCTACTACTTACCTGTTCCTGTTTTCTCTGAAAGAAACATAGGGATATGAATCAATCCATTGTTCCCAGGATACCCTCAAGGAGAGGTGGCCCAGCTTGCTGTAAAATCCTGCCCTAACAACAGCCAAATTAAATTGTCAACCACATGCTTATCCTGGGCAGGAAAGAAAAATATCAGAGATGGGAGTGGAAGTGTCTGGGTTACTATCACAACACAGGGATGGGGACATCACTGTGATTGTAGTAATCAGCACTGTGGGACTGGGTGATGACCTTCAAGTGTTGGGAATGTTTTGGATGAGTAAATGAAAACCTGACTGGTTTTGTGGCTTAAAATCCAGAATATTCTCAAGTAAGGTTTTGCTAGCTATGCATGCTTCATGCACACAGTGCAATGTGCTGTGTAAGAAAAGGGTAGCCGTACATTTTATAAACTATTCATTTATTTTACTTTATAGATGTACATATTTGCACAGATTGTTTTGGCAGAGTAGCAATGGTTACCTCTTATGGAGAGAGCAGGTGACAAGACTTGTTTCACATGTTTACCATATCAAGAACAACAACCCTCTATCAGCTCGATCCTCTTAGAGCTACTGTCAAATAAATAATACCTGTAAGAGATATTTCATTTAAAATAAAGTTTTTTCTCTGTCTGTGTTGGGGTCCCCCAATCCATAACAATGGAAAAACTCATAAAATGGATGAGGAGTATTCAGCTGCATTTTATACAAATGAGTTAGTTCATATCAAATTTCCATGTAGCTGTTCAAAACATAAAAAGATTGTATTATCTTTATAATTAATAACTGCTCCAGTGATTTCACTGTTTGGGAGACTAATCTCACTTGGAGCTTTTTCATTAAAATCCCAGATCTACCCTGGACTCTTTACAGCTGTTTTAAATAGCGACAGCATTATTTCAAATAAGTGGATAATATTAGAGGTCAATACAGATTAAAGTTTCCTTAAGTCATTGTCCCATGAGATTATCTATGGTTGACTCTTCCTTGAAAAATTTTTGGAGGGAACAAAATTGTGTCAATCAAACTGTATTTGCTCTACAAGGTTGTAACATTAATAATTCCCTTCTGGACCTTAGAAGTATCTGGCTGGACCTTAGATATCAGCCCTGGTTTTCATTTTATTAGGATGAACTAGCTTTGAAGTTCTTTGGCTTCCTACCAGGACACACTTTCACCAGTTACATATAATTACTTATTTACTTTCTCTGTCCTGTCTGCTTTTTCTGAAGACAATGATAACATACTTTCAATTCCAGTACCAACTTCTTGGTTTGCTTTACAAAAAAAAGTAGGAACGGCCATTAATGGCACAGACAAAAAAAGTTCAAGGCTGCAGAGTACATGGCTTTAGCAGAAAGTCAGGCTGATTATCTCATCAGTGAAATTGAATTAGAAACATTTTCTGTATTCTAAGTGCACCTGTCTGTAATCATAAGATCAGATACTGTACACTTGCATAGTGGATTTGACAATAATTAGATATCTGCTCTTCAAGAACTACTTTTATGAAGCAGACGTGAGGAGTTCTGGCCTCTGCCAATCAAAGCTATATATATCCTTGAGGCTGGTAAGGTATGTTTTGAACACCAAGATATTGGTTGTTTTAGCACATGTAACAGTCGAAAGCTGTAGGATCTTTCCCTAACTCTCAGTATTAGGATCATAAATATATTTACAACTATGTAAGCAGAAAGGACATTCAAGATTTCCACCATCCACAACATGTTTAATACATTTCTTAGTTCCTGCTCCTTTTCATCATCATTCTGACTTTAAATATGTTTGAAACCTAACCCATGTCTAGGAAGTCTGGAAAACAATCTTTCTAAGAAAACACTTTCATCTGAAGTCAGGCATATGAAATTAAGAACGCTCAAATTTACCAGATGAATACTCCACCTTATCCAGTATCTTGCCTCCAGCCATGGCCAGTAAAGATAATTCACAGGAAGAGGAAAAATGTCTTGAGAACTAAATGAAACTTTCAGTTCTGCTCTGAATGAAAGACAGTACCTATTCTTCGTTCTGTATCTATTTCTTGTTGCATTTTGCTGCAGGCATGATTTAGCCCTGAAAAACAGCCTTTTTAATTCATTGTCTCAGTGTATTAATTCCACCTTGTTCAGAATGGGAGGATATAATGAGAAATTTCTGGTTCTCTCTTTGAAGAAGGTCAGGAGTTCACTTAAGCTCAAACAGACTGAGCATTTTAAGGCTCACAGGGGCCAGCAGCACGCACACGAATCATGCAGCTGACATTACCTCTTGCTGCCCCAGCTAAAATGGCTCACTGACAGTAGGGATAAGGGGGAACGTGGTCTGATGGGGAGAGAGTCTTTGGCAAAAGTCCATAAAGATGCTGGAAACCGTGTCTCTGTAGAAAAAGACTGTAACCGTTCTGCTTCCGCACCTTATGATTTCTTATGATCCTTTTTGTTATTGTAACATTGCTAATACTCATGCAGATCTCCCATTTTTTAACTATCCGTTCTTCCCACTTTGACGTCTAGGTGTTATGCAGAGGAAAGTGATGAATAAGGCTGTGTAAAGTATGGAATATTCTTTACACGAAATGAAACAATTACAATTGCAAGTGGACTGTACATCAGAATTATTGGAAGCTAGAAGTAACTCATGTTAAAGACCCAATTGCACTGTTAAATGATATCTACTGTGTTGTGTTATACCGCATCTTATCTACCTGTTTTATTATAACTGTACTCTGTATATCATTATCTAATGCTAATCTCTGTGATACTTAGCTATATAGATATCTTCAGTCTATGACTGTAGATGATTTAGGACTGTAAGTGTGTGTAGCCTGTTGAACTCTCTTCTTACTAAAAAATCACTTTACCCTTACCTAGTAATAACTTCACCATAACACTGTCCAATTGTTTATGTCAGCTGGATCCTTCTTCAGCCTCTCTTGGATTAACAGTTTTTCCCACATATATTTTAATTCAGAGCAAACTAGACTCCACAAACTACTGAAACGTAATTCTAATAAACAAAAAAATCTTTCCTTGATGATTCCAGTAAATGAAACTTGTTAGGTTGTTATACTATAGGTTGTTATACTGGTAGAAAATCAAGTTAAAGCAACCGAAGCTATATACAGTAGTCCAGCTGCAATTTATGCAGTGGAGATCAGGTTCTGGACTAACATATATAAAATATGTAATGCTAACAGTTACCTGCTGTATATATGTCACTGGATACCACAGACAACCACTCTCTCACTCCTCTCCTCAGCCGGTCGGGGGAGAGAAAATATAACGAAAGGCTCGTGGTTTGAGATAAGGACAGGGAGACATCACTCAGCAATTACCGTCATGGGCAAACCAGACTCAATATGGGGAAATTAATTTAATTTACTTAAATCAAAATCAGAGTAGGGTAATGAGAAATCAAACCAAAACTTAAAACACCTTCCCCCTACCCCTCCCTTCTTCCTGGGCTCAACTTCACTCCCAATTTCTCTCCCTCCTCTCCCCAAGTGGTGTAGGGGGACAGGGAATGGGGGTTGTGGTCAGTTCATCACACGTTGTCTCTGCCACTCCTTCCTTCTCAAGGGGAGGACTCTTCACACTCTTCCCCTGCTCCAGCACGGGGTCCCACCCATGGGAGACAGTCCTCCGTGAACTTCTCCAATGTGATTCCATCCCACGGGCTACAGTTCTGCATGAATTGCTCCAGCATGGGTCCATTCCGTGGGCTGCAGTCCTTCAGGAACAGACTGGGCCAGCGTGGGTCCCCCACAGGGTCACAAGTCCTGCCAGCAAACCTGCTCCAGTGTGGGCTCCTGTCTCCACGGGCCCACAGGTCCTGCCAGGAGTCTTCTCCAGTGTGGGCTTCCCATGGGGTCACAGCCTCCTTCAGGCACCCACCTGCTCCAGCTTGGGGTCCTCCATAGGCTGCAGGTGGATACCTGCTCCACCACGGACCTCCATGAGCTGCAGGAGTCTCTGCTCTGGAGCCTGGAGCATCTCCTGCCCCTCATTCCTCACTGACTTTGGTGTCTACAGAGTTGTTTCTCTCACATATTGTCACTCCTTTCTCCAGCTGCTGTTCCACAGCATTATTTTCCCCTTCTTAAATATGTTATCACAGAGGCAGTACCACTGTCGCTGCTGGGCTTGGCCTTGGCCAGCGGTGGGTCCGTCTTGGAGCCGGCTGGCATTGGCTCTGTCTGTCATGGGGGAAGCTTTTGGCATCTTCTTACAGAAGCCATCCCTGTAGCCCTCTGGCTACCAAAATCTTGCCACACAAACCCAATACACTTATTTATGGTAACCTATAAGATGATACAAGGTAGATTTTTCTTGTGTCACTCATATAATTCTCAACTGCAAGCTAAAGGGAGTTGCTTAAATCATGCACAGGGAAATTGGTTAACTGGTCTTCATGTTTGTGTGTTGATGTAACTTCCATTGGCTCCAATGCTGTGTACACTTAACAGAGAGGTGTGTTTTGCCTGGAAGTGAGGTCTAAATCCTTAATGGCATTAAAATTACCTGAATAGGAACGGTGTGCAGATTTGGGTCCCAAATACTAGTCATTATTGCCCTGTATATCTGATAAAGCTTTCATCCCATTTCCACCGTTTCTACTGAAGACATTTCAGTTTGCTTTGGTGTGAATCTATGGAGAATCAGACCCGTATTCACTGATTTATATACATTCAACGGGTGCAACATACCCCTTCATTGTTGTCTTTTTATTCCACGGCACTGTGTAGCTTTATGCATAAGTGTCTGTTTCTACTCCGTGAACATTTAAAACTAAAAAAAAAAAAAAAAGTACTCGATTTGCAAAAAAAAAATATTTTGTAAAAGAAAGTCTGTTATGTTTGTACTTTTAATTTAACACTGGTTGGGATATCTGCCAATGTAATATAGGCACTTTTCTGTGCACTGGAAAACCCAATTAGGACTTGTTCTTAGTTTGATTATCAGTCAGAAACATGCATACAGAAATATTCATTAGAGACCTACTGAGAGCTGTGATAAAGCAGCAGACAGCTGAATTATAGAGTCTGTCAGTAACCTCACTACAATTTTACATTTGCTTGATAAAGGACAAGTAACAAAATATCTAAGATGTAATTTGGTGCCCACTGGAACTGTACTTCATTATGGTAGATATTGTTCTGACTCTCTTCAGGAGGTTGGTGAGTGTTTCATGACATGATATTGTGCACAAATGATAAATCACCAGGCTAAATGTTGCACCAGCCTTCCATGCACATAGAGGTAACGCACGCGTCAGCTGGCAATCGCCTCTCTGTCACAGCCTAAAGCCAGTAATTTGGGGGTTGGAAACGCAGGACAGATTCCAAAAGCCTGGACACAAAATGATATTTTTAAAGGATGATGATTCCACTGACCCCACTCACCCAAATTAAACAATGGTTCTGTACAGAGGCTAGACAGAAAGGGAAGAAAAATCATTCCTTCTGGGTTTATGAGTTGGATTTGTGTAAAATATTTCAGTTAATGTTAGATAGCTTTATTTTTTTAGATTACAGACCCTTTACTGTTGGCCTTAACTTCTAGCAACCAAACCCATTGGCAGTATAACACATGATCTGAAATGGTAATAGGCTTTCAATAGAATTGGGAAGGACATACGCGTGGAACTGTGATATCAGTCAGCTAACTAGATCAAAGTCTCTCATACAGTTTATTTAAAAAGCACTTGGGAAATCTGGTTCCAATAATGACTTCAATGTGTTTTCCTCCCTAAACAGAAACAATATCACATTTGTAAATGAAAAAAATGACATTTGATCCCATTATTGAATGTGGCATTTTAGTAACAAAGTTGTTCAAGATATATAAACTCCCATCTAAAATTAAATTATTTAAATAAATATTCAAAAACTCCTAGTAAGGATGGAGAATAAAGGTCCATTCAATATTCTCAACATGAATCAGAACCATTAGCAGTGTACTGGTTGCAACAGTCCACAAATCGAGCAAAAATAGTAGTAGTGTGTATTCTTTATTTTGTGATTGAATTCTATTTAGACTAGGATGCCTTAGCAGTCTTTATTATACCCCATGCATTGCATCAGCAAGCCTAAAATAAACACATGTTAAATCATGTTACTAAACAAAACTGTTGAAAGATCAATTTCCCTAAGCCATTCTGGTTATGTGTGTATTCAATAATTGTACAGTATTCTCTGATGAAGGATTAAAACCAGTTCACGGTATGAAAATAAGACAGAGTGAACTCATGCCTAAATTAACCACTTTAAAACATGCACAGTCTTTGAGCAGAGCAGGATACTAAAATATAAGTATTCCCTTCTCAGCATCTTAGTAATTTTCTAATTGGGAACTATATGCATATTTTTGGCATAGTTATCCAAGATGCTTGACTGGTGCATCTTACTTCAGTGCTTGAAAACGTCACAAGCTGCGAAAGCATTTTCCCTCAGAATATATTTCTCTGTCATATAAGGTAATACAGTTTTCCCCAAGTTTCCAGACAAAGAGCAGATGCACAGAAGCTATGTGTAGGTGTACATTAGCAGGTACAGGCAGAACTGAGCTCGGTCTTCCCGTGCTAATATTGGAATTGGAAATATGATGGGAAAAGACACCAATGTAGGCGTCTGCATCTAAATTTTTGGTCCAGACACAGTTCTAACCACATGCTGCACCAGAGCTAACATACTGTGCTGAAAGTCTGGGGGCTGACTTTCACAGCAGAGGATGTGGCTGAAAGGGTAGTTCAGACCTCCCCCTTTTCTTCCTGTGTGTTCCTAACAACTCACAGAATCACAGAATGGTAGGGGTTGGAAGAGACTTCTAGAGATCATCTAGTCCAAACCCCCTGCTAAAGCAGGGTCACCTAAAGCAGGTTGCACAGGATCGTGTTCAGGCAGGTTTTGAGTATTTTCGGAGAAGGAGACTCCACAACCTCTCTGGGCAGCCTGTTCCAGTGCCCTGCCACCCTCAAAGTAAAGAAGTTTTTCCTCACGTTGAGATGGAATTCCCTGTGTTCCAGCTTGTGCCCTTTGCCTCTAGTCGTGTCGCTGGTCACCACCGAAAAGAGTCTGTCCCCATCCTCTTGACACCCGCCCTTTAGATATTTGTAAGCATTGATGAGATCCTCTCTCAGTCTTCTCTTCTCCAGGCTAAACAGACTCTCAGCCTTTTCTCGTAACAGAGATGCTCCAGTCCCTTGATCATCTTCATAGCCCTCTGCTGGACTGTCTCCAGTAGTTTCTTGTCTTGAACTGGGGACCCCAGAACTGGACACACTACCCCAGATGTGGCCTCACAGAGTAGAGAGGGAGGATAATGTCCCTCGACCTGCTGGCCACACTCTTTTTAACACACCCCAGGATGCCATTCGCCTTCTTGGCCACAAGGGCACATTTCTGGCTCATAGTCACCTAGCTGTCCGCCAGGACTCCCAGGTCCCTCTCTGCAGAGCTGTTTTCCAGCAGGTGAACCCCTAACCTGTACTGGCGCATGGGGTAATTCCTTTCTNCTTGAACTGGGGACCCCAGAACTGGACACACTACCCCAGATGTGGCCTCACAGAGTAGAGAGGGAGGATAATGTCCCTCGACCTGCTGGCCACACTCTTTTTAACACACCCCAGGATGCCATTCGCCTTCTTGGCCACAAGGGCACATTTCTGGCTCATAGTCACCTAGCTGTCCGCCAGGACTCCCAGGTCCCTCTCTGCAGAGCTGTTTTCCAGCAGGTGAACCCCTAACCTGTACTGGCGCATGGGGTAATTCCTTTCTAGGTGCAGGATCCTACACTTGCCCTTATTGAACTTCATTAGGTTCCTCTCTGCCTGACACTCCAGCCTGTCCAGGTCACGCTGTATGGCGGCACAGCCTTCTGGCGTGTCAGCCACTCCTTCCAGTTTTGTGTCATCAGCAAACTTGCTATAGGTACATATGGGTACTCTAACCCCTCATCTGGGTCATTTATGATTTGTTGAACAGTACTGGACCCAGTACTGACCCCTGGGGAACACCACTAGTTACAGGCCTCCAACTAGACTGCGCCACTGATCACAACCCTCTGAGCTCTGCCATTCAGCCAGTTCTCAATCAACCTCAAAACTCCCTTTTGCTCGGCCTGAAGTTAACTCAGCTGTGTGAAAAAACAACTCAGAGACATTACCCAGCTAAGAGTTTGCCATCAAAGAAAAATGGTTGGTTTTCCATCAGGTCGAGTCCCTTCTTCAGCTCACTGTGAAATGCCATGTTTTCTAGAGCTGATGCAAGGCAAATAGTGGTGACTTGCAACCATAACAAGGTGGACAGCACCAATGGTTAAGGATGCATAAAAAGATATGAACCACACCCATAGTATATTAGCAGGGGTGTAGTACTGGAGAAACACCAAGCGATTTGCTCAGAGGTAGAGAAGATTTCTTTTACAGCAAGACTTAGAGCCTGGAGGGGAAACATTATCTTCTCCATTTTAGGCCACTTCTCTGCTCTCAGTGATCTCCAACGCATCTTGTTCACACCTGCTTGTTGGGAGGTATCATGATGACATCTCCATGTATAATTGGAAGTTAATGAGGTTTCACTTAGGCAAAGCTATTTTGATATTTGTTTAAAATCAAATGTGGTGCTGAAGAAAGATGGTCTTAAGTCTGTGGCCGTTGGCTACGCTAAATCAAGATCTTCAGCTTTGATACAAAGTTCAAGGAATTAACAACATGAGAAAAGACCTGTTGATTTTTGTGAGGCTTGGTTCAAAACAGCTCAGTTTTTCAGCACTTGGACCCATTTTTAAGTATCATATTTAGACCTCAGGAAAATGACATATTGCCAGTAAATTGTTTGTAAGCTGTGAATCTACCCCATTTTTTGTGACTATATTCAGTCTTGTACAATAGAGCCATTCTCAGGATACAGATTTAAATTCACACCTGATTGTGTGGAGCTTGAGTGGGACTGACATTATGGTTAGATGTGTACCACAGAGAATCTAACTTTTCTGTCTCGGATTAGGGGGGTGATCTGACTGCTGGAAACATATGGAGTCTGTAAGGATATTTGCAAACACAGTTGCTTAGACACTCAGATAGTTCAAGTTTTTAATATTTTAATGTTATTTAATACCTACTCTGGTTTTATTTTCATTTTAAAGAACCATATACTTTTATAGAACCATAAAGACACATATACATGTATATTAATACTGTATCATGTATTTTTTTTCCAGCTGAATTTCATTCCGAAAAAAACAACAAAGCTACAGCTGAATACCACATGAAAAATATTTAGCCTTGCAAGCACTATTTATATATCAAAAATCTTTATTAAAATCATGGGAGCACACTGCTGAGTAAAAACATCTGTCATTTCCCCTCCATCTTCTCTTTTTCCCCTTAAACAGTAACACCCACATTTCAAATGGCTGAAGAGTTTATTTAAGTTATTCTGAGCATATGGAAAGTCCCTGTACCCTCCACACACAAAGACAGATAGCAGTGAAACTCCGAGATGAAAAGCCCTAAAACACTGAGCATGAAGGGAAAAGAGTGAAAGAAAACACA
Organism: Anarhynchus alexandrinus; assembly: GCA_008711295.1. Classification (NCBI taxonomy): domain Eukaryota; kingdom Metazoa; phylum Chordata; class Aves; order Charadriiformes; family Charadriidae; genus Anarhynchus; species Anarhynchus alexandrinus. The sequence goes on along the minus strand of VUYV01000052.1, from coordinate 2,167,184 downwards.
GTCATGATACGCCAGCGCTATACTGGATACGGTAGGTTTGGTGATACGTGTTCAGTATAGTTCTAGGAACTGACCTTTTCCCCTCTGTCATTACTAAAGATTGGGTGGGTGAGCTGTCTTTCTCAAAAGATATATTTATGCTTTGCTGACAATGTTGTTTTTCACATTTAAAAATAACAATGTTCCTTATAATAGACATATAATTATTCATACTCTGGAGGCTCCAGTCTCAGTATGTGGAATACTGGAGAAGAAAAGGATAGTCCCTGCCTTGAATAGTTTATAATCTACTCCATAAATCTGTCACTTGGTATAAATTTAAAAAGCTGGCCCAAGTTTTTCCTCTTGTTTGAGCCTGTTTTTGCTTATGTTTCTTATATATGACACTAACCCTCCAACCTCCATGGTCTCGCTCCTGATTTATGGCAGTGCACCTGTAAAGGAACATGTCACGTCAAATGACTGCTTGGATGAGCCGGGCTACTCGAACGAGAGCGAGCTGAACTGCAGCACGATGGCTGTAGAGGCGGGAGGACTTATGAGGCAGTGCAGCAGCAGCAATAAGAACGGCAGACTGGGGTTTGTCTCTTCGCTGATGGACAGGTTAGGTCACCCAGCTTCCGGGACTCTGGAGTCATTTCTCATGATTTTTAAGGGGAAAATCTTCTTATCTTCAGCAGCTGCATAATTCTTGATCAGACATTACATGACACTTCTTTTTCCAGAACACGGTTAATGACTCTGCCCTGGCCTCCTGCCAGGTATGCATTTATACGCTGCTTCAGCCTCAGCTTATCTGGAGAACGAGAGCACGAGAAAAATACTGTGCATGTAACATATAGCAGAGTTCCTCCTGGGCAGTGCAAATGCCGTGTATAACAGTGCTGCTAGGACAGTTTTGCACCGGACATAAAGATTCTCCTCCCCATCTTTTTCTCAGCTCTATAGTCAAGTGAAAGTGTTTAAGTTTCTCCTTTTTTAATTTTATTTTAGAAGCCTACTTTATAAACATTTTCTTTTCTCCTTGAATGAAAATTGCCTGACTAACTCCACATTTCCTGAAGTTGCAGAGGTCTCTGCATGAGCTCAAATAATTTCTCAGACACGCACAGGACTATTTTGTCGCTGGAGCAACATAGTCCGTTCCGTTAAGGAAGCTGCCTAACTTTTGTAGTTGCATGTGTTTAAGCTTTAGAAATGTTATTGTTTCTGTTCAGGAATCTGGCTGTCAGGCTTTAGGTCAATAAAAGCAAGAATAGTTTTAATCTGGGGACTTCTCTAGATCTCACAAGCAAGATATAGGTGAAAATTAATTTAGATTGAATTAAGTTAGAGCAATAATTCAGCTACAGCAAACGGTTTTCAATATTTCTTAGCAATCCAGAGACAGTGAAAGAAAACTGCAGATTTTGACGAATGTTGGTGTTTCATAAATATGTCAGATAGGAAGGTATTTTCATCTGGTTAAAGCCTGCTGTGAAATTTCTGTAAGCTTAGTTGATGAAGTTTGTGGTTTAAGTCCCCACAAGTCATCTTCTTTTCCCTTCACAGCTGTTACACTATGACATCCACTGTTTGGAAAAGAGGAGACACAGCTGGCTGCTTCTTCAGTGCTGTCATTGACCTTTACCCTGTCCATTAATTGTCCATCACTGGCGATATCTGCTCTCCTACCTTCTCATCAAACTCTTCTATATCCAGATGTGCCTAATCAGTTCTCAGAGACGTGATTGATGGAAACTCAGCCACAAGTCCAGGTCTAGGCCATGACACGGCAAAGAAGTTGTACACAGTACAGATGATGTGTTGTCCACCCACTTAAACAAAGTCTCCAGCTGCAGTAGTTGGCATCTGTGATGCATTGAATCTGCAAAAGTACAGGATTGAAGAGGAAGGAGTGGTTATTATTCTTTGAATGACGTTGACAGGGGATGTGCTTTCTGTCTCAGAGGGAAAACCAAAGTGCTAGTGGAGGGGAGACATGGTGGAGAAGGAGATGCAGAGCTGTCTGCATGTTCAAGGAGAACAAGCTGGTCTTGAAAAGAGCCTTATATCACCAGACAGGAAATAAATCAGTCTGAAGCAAACACTTCTGAGGCATACAGATTTTGCTCCAAACAGTTAAATGATAAAAGGCTTCATCAAGTATAGTAAAAATTGCCAAAGGATCCTTCCAAGACTAAAACTCCATTGTCTAAACTTCTGTTTTTAGAACAACTCTGGCACAGACTTGGCCCAGGATAATGAACACTTTCAGAAACAATGCTTGGGTACAGTTCAAGAGTCAGCACTGGCCAGGGATCTTCTCAAGATGAGATGTGAATACAACCATCTTACTCTGAAAGCCGAGAAGGTTTAGTAGTGTGAATAGGACATACCACATTGTTGTCTTCAGTTCCAGAGAGCACATTTAATTTATCAATACAGATTTTCAGGCTCCAAAATTGAATGCTCCTGTAGTTGCCAATGGTCCCAAAAGAACAGAAGAAAATTTCTTCAAACTGAAGTGCTTCTTATTGCCTCCTGCAAGCAACAGAACAACACAACTCTGGGTATGTCTTAACACAGATTTTCACAGGTAAGGCAGCATCTAAAACCAAGGCATAAACTTGTTTGGATCCTTTTTCAGTGTCTCTGAAAAAACGTAGATGTTAAATCAGACAGCCATATGTAGTCACTGCCACCTGCAATAGACAGCAGCACACGAGTAGGTGATAAACGTGTGTTCAGGTCAGATGGCAAACTAAATATCCAGTGAACCATCCATAGCCTGGTCAGACTTTGACTTAAATTTGTAATTTTAATAAAACAAAACTTAAGCTTGTATCACAAGAGACGCTCCACTACCATATCCTGTTTAAACATTGAAATAGGCCCACTTTCTTTTACCTTGTCTTAAATAAGAGTGCATTTAAGAAAATGTGGGAGAACTGATTCCTAATCCAAAGTAAAAACCTCCAACACCTATGTAGCTGCTGCTTCTTCAGCAGCCAGATTTTACTGTTTCCCATTTCCCGTGCAGTTGTCACTGTCAGAGCTGCTCTCTGCAGGTGGCAGTGCCTTGCTGCTAAATAGTGAGAGAGAGCCGAGGGAGGAATCCAGGGCTGCTGCCAAGAGAGGGGATTTGCTTGCAGGCTCCCGGAGAAGACAGTAAGCAGGATGGATGGTGGAGGATGCTGGCAGAACGCAGAAAAGGAAACTGCAGGGGTGGGGGAACAGAGGAGATGCCTTTAAAAGCAGAAGAGGGGAAAATCCAGATGAGGAAGCAGAAAAAGTGGGAGCTTCCATTATGGTAGCTGCAGAGGAAGGGAAAGAAAAGGAGGGGAGCAAAGTGAAGACTTACATGAGGGCGAGGAATATTTCAAAGTATTTCCCTGCCATGACCCCCTGAAGAAGCAAAGGGTGGGAGGAGGCTGATGGCTGGGTTTTGCCCCTCCAGTAGTCACCTGTGTCTCCATGACTCATTAAGAATACACCTACTGCATATTTTATGAGGATGGGAAATCCCAGTTAGCTTTTCCCTTAATGGGCCATCTTAAGAAAAGATTACAGATTGTTCCTCAGTCTTTTCCCTAAGCACCTTCACAGCCCTTCAGCCATCTTGTATTTTCCAAAGAAAAGGAGTGATTACCTCTGAACTCACGATCAGCAAGCTTATCACTTTGTTACTGCTCTGATAACATAAATGGCAAAGGACTTAAGGGAGCAAATGAATGGATCTTGAAATGCAAAGATGTGACCTGATGCAAGATGGCAAAGCAACCTATAAACACCTGAAAAAAAATCTGACTTACCATGGCAAAAGGAATGTTTGGAGTCCATACTTTTTGTCTGAAAGCTCGGCCCAACTTTAAAATGATTATACAATTATATGGTCATTCTTTGCACCAGCATCCTTTTTTTTTTTTTTTTTTTTTTTTCTCTTCAGGGAAAGGAAAAGGGACCAACAAGAGAATATGAGAAAGGAGTGTGGAGAATGATCTAAGTAAAGGAGTTGGTGGGTGTTTGCAAACTTGGAAGTTCAATTAGTTCTCACTGCAGATTTAAATTAATTATATTTCATAGAATCATAGAATAGTTTAGGTTGGAAAGGACCTTGAAGATCATCGAGTTCCAACCCCCCTGCCATGTGCAGGGACACCTCCCACTAGACCAGGTTGCCCAAGGCCACGTCCAGCCTTTCTAACTCTTTCTTATGAAAAAATTAAAAGTCCAAATAAATGGACAGCTGCATTTCATTAAATAGTACCTCTAAATATCACTGTTTACTAAATATTAAATAATTCTTTGGGGAGGGAGTTGTCCCACAGACAGTGTATTTATCTACTAGTTCATGACATTTTAGTGGTCTGCTGCAAGTCAATCTCACTTTGTTTCTTCTTCTATTATTATTTAATATTAAGAGCTATTATTGAGCATTTTAAGCAACTATTAAGCAAAATTCTTCTGCTAAGCATTATGAAGTAACTCTTTGCTTCCCAAACTACTTGGCCGATTTCACAGATTCTTATAAGGGTGAAGCAGTATGCATCTTTCCCAGCGAAGACAAGGAATTATGGGACTCGCTAACAGACCTTAGGGAGCTGGACAAATTGGCAGTGTACAAAACAGTTGCTCTGAAAACAATTGTGTCTCTAAACCATCAATTCTCATTCATATGTAATGTCATGATCCTGCTTCTACTGAAATAATTGGTAAATCCTTTCCGAATTCCACCGGGACTAAGATTGGTCTTTTGGGCTTCCATTCTGCAAACACGCGTGCACATACTGAACAGACCTATTCACATGATTAAGTTAAGCATGCAAATAAGCCTTTTCACACGTGGTTTGTACATTACTGTTTGGAAAATGGAAGAGTTACTTTTCTTCCTGAAATCTTTGGTGTAAAAACCCCACTGTTTCCGTTAATTGTAAAGGAAAAATATTGACTCATGAACAGAAAACAACCCATTTTTTGTGGGGTGTGTGTTTTTTAAAATCCTAAATATGAGAAACAGTGGTTACAAAGGGCCTTTGTCCCCACATAAGTTAGCTGCAGGAAGAATTTCATTAAGTTGTTTACTGTTGGTGGCCCTTTTCCTTCTAGATGAGTCTTGAAAATCCAGACAACCCTCAAGGAAATATATAAATCAAGAAACATGTATTTGAACAGAATAATAAAAAAGCATGTTCTACCAAGATGACATTGTTCAAAATTACTTGGTCAAAATTAATATGTTTCCAGGAACAGACTACTTTTTTTAGGCATCATGTAATATAAAGAGAAAAAAAAAAAAAGAAAGAAAAATGATGAAAGGACTTCCTTGCTTTTATATCTCATGCTACATGCTCTTTTCTTACATCTCTGCTCACAAACCATTCTTCCCTAAAAATGGCTCACATCCCGTTTCCTCACTTTGAAACCTAGTGAATTGTACATATTAAATTTCTTGAATTACATGAACACTCTGCCCACTAATCCCGCTAAAATAGGAGGATTTATGCTAGCATCCCAAACCTCGAATGAATGTCAATATCTGCATTTTATCTAAGTAAACAAGGTTGTCAGGGAATTCCTTTTTCTTTCCTGCTTTCCAGGAAATGTGGAATTCCTTTCTTTCAGCTAATAGACTGGCAGATATTGGAGTGGCAAGCTAGTGGGAATTCGTGTGGCATTATTGCTGGGGAAAAGGTGTAGAGCCAGGATAGATACTGTGCTCTCGGCGATAGCTGGTGTTATTCTACCTGGTATGAGGGGGACCAAATTTGCCATCGCTGCTCTGGAGCCTGCACGTGACCCTGTGTGTGATGCAAGGGGGAGCAGGGTCTCGCAGAACTAAACCCTCCATACCCACTGTGAAGGTCCGGGGAGAGACCACGAGCTCAAACATGGACCTGTGTTCACAAACTCAGATGTGGGACATGAATCCTGGATTCTCCCCTCTTAGTAAACATTTGTTCACGCGTTGTCTTTATATTCAGTGCATGCTATATACAGGACTTGTAGTAGGGGATAAAAGCCATCACCTCCCTCAGAGCCTTTACATATGAGCCTGTGATTACATTTCTGGTTTCACATTTTCTTTCTCACTTTTCCTTTGAAATTTATCTTGGATTCTTTTCTGCAAGATGTCTCAATTTCAACCACGTTTTGTTGTTGCCACAGTAACATATGCGATGTGAACAAATATTTTCCAAGATCACAAACTTCAACTTATTCAAAGATGGATTTTGGGTTGCTTTTGGTCTAATATATATTTGGTCAGATTGGGCTAAGGATCACACAATTTCAGTCTCCTTTTGGGTTTTAGCACTGCCTGGAAAACCTGCTTCTGTTTCACAGTCTCTGTTCTTCATAGCTATGTTTGAAGAACAGCTTTGATCTGAACTTCAGATGAGGTGTCCTTGGACTTTAATGATAGGGCAATAGGTACAATTTGGGTTTCAGGAAATGGGGAGTTCTACTCTAAACATGTAAAAATTAGTTTACAGACAGTAGCAGCATAGAAATAGCTTTGCCTGGCTGACACACATTGAGGTAAACCACTTTCCAAAAGTAGGTAGAGGTAGAGAATTTCCTGTAAGATCAGCAAACCTACAATGATTACTGTTCGTGTGCTTACCTCTGTAGCCCAGGGTATGGACTTTATACTGTGGAAAGCCCGAAGTGTCTGGCTCAGTTTCCTAGGACATCAGCCTTTCCTCTTCTCTGCTGGTGGTGGCACAAAAAAGGCTACTGCTTTATTTATTAAACATAGATTTTAAAAGGCTTCTGAGACAATTTTTCTTGCCTGTGGAGTGCATTGGAAATAGCTGTCCTTCTCCTTCCAGTGTTTCTGAACAAAACAACCCTACACAATTTTCTAAGTTTCCAGAGTACTTCAGTTGATGACTTGAATGGCCTCACCTCGTACTGTGCTTCTCTAGTCACTTCAACTCAGCTGCTGGTTGGGAACTAAACTAAGCCTTTAAGATACAATTGCAGCTCAGCATACAAGTCATTGCTGAGTGACAGGAGTCAAGGTAGATTTATAAAAACTATTAGCTGCAGAACTTTGCTTCCCGGGACTTTCTCCGTACTGCTCAATAATCTTCAATAAATGTACAAAAAAGCCCAAAGAGAATGAGAAGTAGCTGTTGCTTGGGAAAGAAAACTAATTATATGTAGAAAGATTTACCCTGGCTGCCAAATGGATTATGTTTTTCCCAGTCCATTACATCCCAACAGGTGGATGTCTCCAAAAGGTCCCCAAAACACACATATGGACTGATGAATTCCTGGTCACTGCGAGGGATCTGCAAACAAGTGATTTGCCAGGTGCACCTCGGGATAAATAAGCCTTCTAGACCTGACTTGTTTCTTTCACTGCAAGTAACCGTAGATGATTAAAGACAGCAGATCTCAAACACTAATGTGTTATCCTCCAACTAAGAAGCTTAAGTTTCCAAAAGTGTCAGAGGCTTCTTGGGCTAAGGAATTTTGGGCTGGATCTTTCTGCTCTTATTAAAACCCTGTAGTCTAAAGGCAGTCAAAAACATACAAACACTAAGAGTTTTCTGCCAATTTTCAAACCAAAGTTTTATAGGCTCCTTGTGTGCATCCCCTAAGTGATTAACAGGACCGTGGACACATGATGAATTTTTAGAGTAGAGGACTTTTTCTATGTCTGCTAGGAAAAAAAAATAAATTCTATTCATTATTTTTGAGTTGTTAAGAGACCAGGTGGCCTTTTTTACTTTACTTTTTACGTGTCTTTGTTGATACATTTGTTAAAACACGTGACAGTTTAGATCTGGCCTTCATAGTGTAACTTTAAGGCCAAACTCAACTCACTAAGACAGCGACTGAGAGACTCTTTTATAAGTTGCTTAGGGCATTGAATCAAGCTAACATGAATCAGTAAAAAATCTACATCATGGGAAGATGCTATCTTTATGTTTCTGCTGCACTATACAAACACACATTGTAATGTCATATTTTGAGAGACGCATTTTACTATAATTCAATATTTATTTATATTCTTTAATGTTTAGATTTGTTTGGCTGAAAATGCACACATTTGTATGAAGGTATCTGAACCACAGAAGAAGTTGTTTCATTCATATATTCATATGCTTATACGTATACAGATGTATGTGCATGCACACAAACATTTTCACTCCAGGAATTTTAGACACAAGCTTAATGGAACTTCTTTTTAATATAATAACCTAATAACTGGCCGCAAGCAAGTACTTCTGTGAGGATTTCCATCATTTGTGTGTATTTGCCATAAAGAACAACAAAACACATTTATTTATAGCATATCAACCTCTTTCCCTAAACAGCTAACCTTATGAACATATCAGATGATATATTTCATTACTTAGTGTAAGATTACACCAATTTTTGAGCTGAAGCCCGACAAGCTAGAGTTTTAAGTGGTAATCAGCAATAATGTATTGCTTGTACCTTAAAGTCACTATTGCTGATTTAGTGATTAATTATCTCACTGCCGTGTAGTGCTTAAAATAATCTAAATGCATAGGGTAAATTAGTTGATCGGGAGAAAAGTCTGTCATGCAAATTCAGTTCTTACAGAACCTTCCTGTCACACTCATCAATGACAGCCTAAGTGGGTCACCAGAGTGGATGGCCCCTGTTAATTTATTTTCTCAGACACGCAATACATATTCATGATATCCTGCTGTTTGTCTGTCACCTCAAAGAAACTCTCCATCTCCTCCAAATTATAATTAATGAAAATATGCACAGTTAGGCTTAGGGGCTTGGAAGAAGAGATACTGGTATTATGTTGCAGGGGGTTGCAAGGTACTGGTATCAGCAGTCGTTTGCTAATGTGGTAGAGAAAAAATCTTGCATTGCCTGGTGCCTTCTTTTTTCCTTCTTCCAAATGACAGATGTAAAAGATCATGTAATAATTTTTTTTTTAAAAAAGTATGTGTGTGTGTATATATATGTATAAAAGTATACAGAAGCATTATTCACAGAGGAGTTTTTAGTACCATACTATTCTAATCTAAAGTAATTTCTTTTCCCAGGCTATCACAATAAAAGATCTATATGGAAGCTATCCTCACACACTCATATTTTTTCAAAATTGTACTTGCCTATCTGCCTACGTTGAGCACTTTTTGATGAGTATGCCTTTTTATCCAGAATTGTCCATATTAATACCAGTCATTTTCTGTCATCATCACAGCATTATATGATATAGGAAAAGATATAATGAGTGTATTTTTTTATAATATCTTACAGACCTAAACAAATACACCTTGTACTTAAACTAATGAAAAGACAGAGGTAAAAAACATGCAAACAAATGCACATTGCTACACAAGTAATGGCAAGGGCAATGAGATAAATTGTATAGTCATATGATAAATTGCTAAACCATGCTATAAATAAAATTCATCCCATGCTTCTTCAATTTATCAGTTACCTTTGACTGTCTCATCTTTTTCCTGCCACTAATCCATCTCCTCTCAGACTGGCTTGAATATTCCACACCCCTAAACAGCTTCAGACAACTGTCTGTTAAGTAAGAAAAAAGAAAATCCTGCTACCAAAGAAGAGACTGTTCCTTAAAGAGCTTTTCCAGCACTTACACCTGACAAAAAACCAAAATGTGTAACTCTGAGTCATGGAAAAGTTGTCATTATTGTGTTATGTTTTGCTCTGCATCTAGCTGTGTTCTTCCCTCTGCTCTTATTGGAATCACAGGTCTACTTTCATAACATTATAGGGAATTTGGGTGTAGTAACATCTTTGTCTCAATGCTGCTTTTACTACCGGTTAATGAATGACAACTGAATTTCATTTTACCAAGATATAAAAGTTTTAAAATGCTAAATTTATGTACGTGTTTGCAGTCATTTTGAATTCTTTCTGGCCAGAAGGAGGGGCATTAATACAGGAAAATAACAGAAATAATAATTTTTTAACAGTTCTACACATTTGAAAAATAGTCCTCTTCTGTTGATAATGTGTGAGAATTCATGAGTGTGAAGTGGAAGGATTTTATTGCTGACCTGCATGACTTACTTGTGGCTTTGTCACTTATAAATAATGTATTCAGCCCCAACTCATGCCACTGAAACATTTATACCACAACACATCATTGTGTATGTTATATAAATATTTATTATGATGAATTATTAAAATAAGCAATGAATATTTATTCTTCTTGCAGCATGAGTATATGCGTGTATGTATATTCTGTGTTTATATAGATATGCACATTCAAAAATATTTAGGTAGCTCTATACACATGAATATACGTGCGCATGGATTCTCTCATATATGTGTACTCTCATGTATATACGTCCATCCATACACATATGCACATCTGGATGTACACACTCAGCTGTAATTCTGGAAGGCTGTAAACCTGCTTTTTATAGATGTGCATTATTTATAAATAGAAGCATCCACATGAAAGGTGGAATTATGTACATTTAATATTTTTTTATTATCTATGATTAATTCTGACAGGATCGTGGCTTAGCTGCAACGATCATAACAAAGGCAGGGCAAAGGCCTCAGTCGAACAGTATCCAAGTCTCTGAGAACACGACGTCTTTCATTAGCCAAGATTTACAACACAGGAGAACTCTTTCAGCCACTGTTTTCACACATTTGTCTGCTTATAGCAAAAAAAAAAAAAAAAAAAAGAATTTACTGTATAGCTTTTGTGAGACCCGAAATGCATTTAAAGGAACAGTGTTAGATCGTGATTCAGATGGCTCTCTACAACAGATGCCTGTTGAACGCTGGAGCCTGTCTGGGTACATCTTTCTAATCATATCTGATTTCATAGACTGTTGGCACATTTTTAAAAAATTTGCCAGGAAATCGTATGACAGCCCAGGGAGAGAGAATAGAGAGAAAGCTACGACCAGTGCTAGGGGAACACAGGCGAGGCAAAGAGCTTGGGAACCAGACATGAGATGCATTTTCCAGTCTCTGAGAAACTTTTCTTTGCACACCATGACATAAAACATTCCAAAGCGAGATGCACATTTGAAATATTAATAGGAATGCACCGAGCTCCATAGACAGCCGCTTATTTCCCCATTTGCTATGTACAAAGCAAAGGATTAACACCACTGGCAATATTTGTGTCAGGCCATACTGATTAATTTAATATTCTGATTGGATGAGCAGCAGAGCTTTAACGGCTGTTAACTTTCTGGCAAGCAGTGCTGAGAAGGTGATAATGAGATTAACATTTGGAGGACCTGATTTGCTTTTGCGCTGTATTTAATTACTACTTTGACACCAACTGGTACGCACTATGGATTGTGCAGATATGCTGATAGATATCCATATTTGTTAAACTATAATATTGGCTTTAAATAAATGTGTTAAATTCTGTGATTTCAAAAATACTTTGCTCAAGACATGAAAAATATGTAATCTTATGCTCAATTAATAACACCTTAAAGAGTATATTCGGAGCAAGCAGAGTGCCTACAGGGAATGAAGAAAGGGATTGATCAGCAAAGAAAGTTGTACATTAAAGGCTAGGAAATACAGTAATAAAGTAAGGCTTGCCAAAGGTTGACTGAGCTGATCAAGCTGACTTAGATCTTGCAAAGGAAATTAAAATAAATCTTAAAAAGGTCCTGAACTCTATCAATAAAAGCAGAACAGAGAGGAAAAGGAGACACTGGCACAATCAGGTCTGGGTAAAGATTTTGGCATTTCTTTCTTCCTCTAAAAAAAGAAGCATGGTTTGGCTCACTCTTCAGGAAGATTCTGTAGGAGCTTAATAATGTCACAGAGATCTTAGGCTGAATTTTGAAATACAAAGTCATTAAGAATACAGGTAAACAACACAGAAAAAAATGCAGCCTTTCCCTGAACCAACTCACAATTGCTTAACCCGGTTTTCTGAACAAGTGGAATGTGGTATTGACCAGCTGTGGATGAAAAGAGAAAAGACAACAGGTAAGGCTATCAGTTACAGAGATGGTCAACAAGTGCTCTTGGGAGTAGCGTTAATGACTTTTTTAATAAGATGTTGCTAAAGGCAGGAAGATGACGTTTTCTGAATGAAAATTTGAATTTATACATAAAAAACTCATGTTGCTGATACTTGGTTTACCAAAACAAGCTTACAAAGGCTATAGCCCATTTATAAGCAGTTCGGAATTTGAGGAAGCATAATGTTTTAAATGTATGTCTTCTAAACACACAATTTGTATTTGTTTGAAGAAAGCCATATGCGTTGTTCTCACTTTTCGCTGTCTGAGAAAACCATATATTTAATTATCTTGACCTCCATGAATGAAACTGAAGACAGTCCTCCTTTTAGACAGCTATTGTTTTGGACCCAACTTCAAGCTGAAACAATCATTGTGGAAAAAACAGAGCACGCTGGGACTGTTAATACGTACTGAGTATGTCCTTCAGGACCATTCTCATCTCAATAGCAGATGTGTTGGAAAGCAGGAAATAGAGAGAGAGAATCCAATTGACATGTATACAAAAGCCCATTTTGCTGTTCTGCAACTGCAAATGCAATTTTCACACACTGTATAAGTTCATTTGCACTGTTAGTGCAGTGGAAAAGGCCTTAGGCTAAATGAGAACCAGGTCTTTTGCTTCAGGTACCGCTGTCTCTTTGTAATAACTAATTGATATCCCTTGCAGCTCTCTTTTGCTGATGAAGCAAGTATGGTCTCGGAATCAAAGGTCAGGTTCACCAAAAGAGGCCCTGGGATGATTTTCTTTCTCTCCTATTGATTACTTGTGTTATATTAAGCATATTATTTATGTTCATATCACATTTATAATACTTGCCTCCCTCACAACACCGAAAAATTCTCACGGATTTGGGACCAATTATATGAAATGACAGCACTCGTAGCTGGAGTACTAAATAGTATCTGGCAGTACTGCTGTGAACTGGAGATTTGTAGATCTGCACTACTTTCCCATCAGTTTTGCAGAAACCGATACTTTCCAAAGAGATTGTCCAGTTTCAGCGTTTGCCACTGTATCAGCTTTGATGTCAACTTCACAAAAGCCATTTGTCGTAACTTCAAAGCTAAAACAGTCAAATGGGACAGACAGCCCTGAGCCAACTGAAGGAGGATCTATTGAGCTGCTGTGACTAGATGTGTAACGCAGGAGGTTGTGCTAAAGGCTTCTACGACATTGTTCAGGAAATCTGCCATCATCCTGGCATGCCGGGAACACGATGTACTGGATGCACAAGTCCAGCAAAAAGGCGATAAATCTGATGCTCGAGGGATTCCTTAGATTTGCTGTGCATATGTCATGGTTTATATTTATATAAATACCACCACAAATTTTTTAATGTCCATAAGGATAAAGGATGTCTTAGATCCGAAACTGATTAAGCCAACACTTCCTACATTTCCTTCAAATTCCTTTCTGAATGACCAGGGCTCAATCCTCCTCCAGCTGCAAACCTCTCGGGACCAAAAAATGAAATAAATTTCAGCAAGACAAGGATGAAATTAATAATCAATGATGCTTAAGAAGTTGAGTTCACTTTGCTGGGTCTTGAACTTTTGGTTCAAATCCATGTTGCATTCCCAGGAAATCTTGAAACTGAAAAAAAATAGACTTAGGGTAATATCTACAGTAGAGCTTAAAAGCGTCCAGACTGAATTGTGGTTCTTTGGCACCATAAAAGGAAAATTGTCTAATTTTTTTTTTTTTTTAATTACTTTGCTGAGTGATCAGAGGTAGAAGTCTTCTTCAGGATTCTTTTACAGAAAAACCTGCCACGGACATTGCAGAGAAACTTACTGAGTTGAGGATATAGTGTAACTGCTCAGTGAAGGAATTGTAAACATCATGAATCTGTCTACAACTAGCAATCAAACCAAGAAATACTATCAAGAGCAGGATAATAGTGTTACTAATTTTAAGAAAAGATTATTAATAATACACAAAGGATGGGCAAATTTGCATTTGAGCAGCGGTATTAGTTTGTGCTGAAGTATCCTCATTGCAAATTTATATTCCTAACAGTGCTTTCCAGTCACACCCTGGACATTACACATCTGTCTGCCCACTATAAGCCTTTTTTTTTTCTCTCTCTTTTTGTTTACTTCACTAATATTTGAAATGCAATCCAAGGCATCTTGCTTATTAAACTGGAGAGACTTCAAATTTGCTTTTGTACAATTGGAGCTAATTGTCTGAGACAATTTACATCCATCAGCACAGTGTTTTATGGCTTTCAGACTCAGTGTAAAATGAATAAATACGAGAGCTGAAATCATTATGCTCCTTTATTACTGGAGATGTGCTGGCTAATCTGAGAGTAATTTGAATGCTAGAGGCCCATCAAACACTGGACATCTGTCAAGCTCTAGCTTCAGCCACTAGTTCACAATCTGTGCCACTTAGTAGCCTCCTCTTTTTCTATCCTGAACATTTCCCGGGCAAACCCAAAAGTTGCAGTTTAGTGATTTAGCATGTGTATTTTTTTTTTTTCATTTATTTTTTGAAGAGCTATTTGGAAAGATTCATAATTTTACTTTTTGGTTAAGCCTGGTTAAAAGCTAATTTTCATGCTGTTGGAAAGTGAGGCTCTGGTAAATTTTTATGAGAATGCTAAGATTTCATTGCTATGTTAGCATCATTATCAGACAAATCAGAGAAAAAAAGACCATCTGTCAATTGCCACTATCTGTTTCCCTCATCTTCATACAGGTTGTAGCTGCTGTACACAGAGCCACAGAACTGTGCAAGGCAAAAAACAAAGGGAAAATTGAGGGGGAAAAAAAAAAGGATACAGGTCTAGGAGGCAGACCCTAAAAATTATCTGGGGGGATAGAGAGACTTAGCAACAGAGAAAACAGCATTTGAGGGTTATGGGGAAAATAAGGGTGCAAAATAGCCTGGTAAGTGAGAAAAAGAAACCAGAGAGACAGTGTTCATAAGTAAGAATTTAGAAATGTTTGCTGAAAACCAGGGAAAAAAAAAGAGGGGACCTGGAAAAAGGGAACTATAGTTGGGAATGGAAAAGGAAACATGTAGAGAAAATGAGGTATCTAGGAGTGAGACATAATAAGAAGGGATATGAAAGAGGATAGGCTGCAAATCCATACCAAAGATGCAGAATAGTTCAGGTAGGGAGAAGAATATTATCTGTTACATCAAAAAAACCCCAAATTTTCATTCAGAGTATGGTAAACTTGGCATTATACTCAAGGAAATCTCTGAAAAATCACGACTGCAGATCTTACAGTCACTTCTGTAACACTTCTGTAGTTGGTATCAGAAATTCCACAGCAGACATACATACACTATATTCTCCCTATTTCTTCCCCGCTTTTTCCAGGGCAATAGATGTCTATATATCAGAAGATATCTAGACAGGAATTGCCACTTGGGTATCCAATACTTTGACATGGTGTTGGGCTACGGCTGCAGTTTGGAGAAGGAGCAGGCACTCAGGAATCACCTGGCGTCAGAGGAAGCTTCCTTCCAGAGCCACAAAAACTACAGATTTCTTCATGTCTGATACCAGACAGCCTACATAAATCCTGAGATTTCATGCCAAAACTCTGGATATTCTTACGATACAGATCACTTACGTACTGATTAACTGAAGTGTGTCTGGGTCTTAGTCTCATTATCATCTCATGGGATACACTAAACAGCAGGTCACGATGTATTTTTTAAATATCCCTAACTATTCTGTTTAATTTTATCATGCCCCCTTCTATTAATTCTCATCTAAAATAAACCATCTCATTCTTTTTATGCATGCTATGAATTTCTTTGCACAGCTTTAATCATTCTTGTCACCCTTCCCTAAATTATCTTTCATTCTTCTGTCTCTGTTTTGACCAGGACTGAACACAGTATTTTGGATGCAGAGCTACCGCTGAGATATATGCTATATTATTTACAGCTATCAAGTATTCCTTCTTAAGTAATCAAACTAACCGCTTGGAGAATTTTCACTCTCATGGGCTATGAAAGTGCCTTCCGCAGGTTTATTCATATTATCAAGTTTTTTCATAAATGTCCGTAGGGCCAAACAAATGTTCCTGCCAATCATCAGCTTTGAAACACAGGTTATTTTTTCCACATGTAATACCATATGCACCTTTCACTCCCCATTCTGGTAAAGTTTACCTATGTCCATTAGTCATAAATTTTACAAAATTCAGCAAATTTGTGAAACTGAATTTTCTTTAGGAATACGTAAACATGCTTATAAAATGTAAAATGAAAAGCTAAATTAAGCTGAGGTAGAAACTCTTTTTCTGCTTAATCTTATAACACCTAAAATCTAGCTTGCTTTATCATCAGTATACTTTCAATGCAGACTTTTCCCTAAAATGGAAAGATGCTTTACAATATAGTTACTATATTGATATGGAAAGAATTGAATATTATACTGCCTTGTTCTTAAGGAACTGTAATTGGGTCCTTTTGAATTAGGATGTGTGTTTCTGAGGACTGATGCATAGTTTGATATCTAACAACTTACTTGGGGGTTCTAGGTCACATGTTGGTGTCATTATTATCAATAGTAATGCATTACAGAGCCTAATTTACACAAACGTCTCATGTTTGTCTCTACATGTAAACAGTACCAAGAAAGTTTCGTGGTGCTGTTCATCCGTGATCTGTAATGTGGAGGTGTTGAGGTGGTAGAGCAGTCACTGTGTTTGGACTGAAGCCACCTAACATTCTCCCAGGCATTTCTTTTGTGAAGTTTGGGATTATTTCCTGACAGTCTGTGTGATGCTACTGTCTTCTGCAGGGTAATAGAAGGTGGTAGTATGGCTGCATTACGTGTCATCCAGTTGGACGCAACATCAGTGAAATGATATTGATATCCCAGGTATATCACACCGACTAACACAGATGTAGCTTGTGCACTGCATGATATGCTACACAAAGCATTAAACAGTTATCTCTAAAAGACATTGCTGTGAAAAGGGAAGGAAGCAGTAACATCTCCTTATAACTAATAAGGAACTGCGAGGTGAGTGACTGACATGTTTTGAAAACCAATTAGATGCATCAAAATAAATCCCCTGACTTTTACAGAGCGAAGCTTACAAGATGTATAGCCTTTCTCAAAGCTCATCAGTAAATACCACAAGACAAGGATAGAAAGGAAAAAAACCCTGGCTTTTGGATAATCTTGAAAATAAGTAGCCTTGTTGTGGTCAAAATTGAGTTGTTTTAATAATATGGTCCCAAATTTCTACAAGAAATCATCAGCTGAATGAGGAACTTAATCCTGCTTCCTGGATCGCACAGATGTACTGCTGACATATGTGTACACAGTCTCTCCTACAGGGTGAAAGGTGGATATGACTCAGATTATCCACTGCTAAAATAAAACCCATATATATTTTTTAACATATTACAGTTAATGTGCCATAAGGCTTAATTTACATTATGTAAAATGCTTTTAGATTTTGAAAGATTCAGAAGTGTGACATCATTGCTTTTTTAACTGCACCTCTTTAATTACAGTCCTCCAGCAGTCAAATTACAAGACGTAATATGTATCATATTTTTTGTGAACTGTTGTCTTTTAGTTTCAAAAGTAGATTGCTCTATCTTTTGCTAGAAATAAAAAAGAACAAAGGGAAAGGAAGAGCTTAGTAAATCCATTTTACAGATAGTTTTCCACTGAACTCAAGGATTTACACCATTGTAGCTGTGATCTGACCAGAATATGACTCAGATTAAAATCCATTTTAGCACAGATTGATGCTACGTTAGTGACCTATGCAAAGCATAGAAGAGAGATGACTAATAGTAATCTCTGTTTGAGAAATTATGTGTCAGGTACAGTATGAAGCAAATGATCCTCAGAGGTTGTATATCAATTAGACATGTGCAGTAATTGTGCAGGGATAAGGATTTGTGAATGATTTTTAAAATAATCAGGAAGCCTTCAAAACGTCTACAATAATAGACCAGATCCTGCAGTTCTCAGTGTTCACTGATCCATATCCTCAGGTTATGATCTGACTTTAGTTGATCTGTGGATTAACAGTTGATGAGGGTCTGCCCCCTAAGCTAAACATGTGCATGTTTTTTTTTCTGTGTCAAACACCAGGGATTATGCAGTCCTGTTTTAGGTAGTGGTCAAGAGCAGATACTTAGGGAAAGAGTATAAAATTGAGCTAAATGTAGGTTACTTCAACCTTCTGGCAAATAGAGGGTTGCATCTGAAAATGGACCCTGCAATAAGACTCTGCTCGGTGCCAAGCAAAGGAGGGAGGTCTATCTGCTTGGATGTACCATACAACCAAAATCTATAAGGCTGTTAGAATTTAACTGTGCAATTTACACCCAGGTTCTGGTCCTCCACTTGCCCACATTTCATAAAGGTTAGTTTATTCCTGTCTCTGATACTGGCATGAACAGTCTAGTTCCCTCTAAAACAAATCCCAGTATTACCCAGTATGGAAAATACCATACCTGTTTTGTCTCCCTTCACCCTACACAGTCCTCTAGAACCATCCCACTCTCAAAAATTTCCAAACACTCTCATGCTATAAACTGGAGTATGTCACACATATCGGTAGTTTCGTGTTATAAAGAGAACAAAAGTGGAAAGGAAAGTGGTGTCAGCAACGTCTCCACTCCTCTGTATTTGCATCTAATGTAGGAATGTGTCTCAGTTATATTTCTAATTACATTTAGAGGAGAAATATTTCAAACCGAGATTATGTCTAGGGAAATACCAAGGGAAGGGAAATACCTTAATACTGGATTCTTCGGCTGCTTGGGTTAGGCCAATGCCTTTTCATTATCCTTTATTGCAAAGATTGGTCTTTTGGCGATAACTAAGGCTGGGGATTAAGGGTCTGGTGACTACTGATTTGAGAGCAACTCTATAGCCGGATTTTGTGAGGTTCAAGGAGTTAGAGAGGGAGCTGGTGCTAAAAATTCATTAGATTTTCTTTTTGTATAGAGATTAGTCCTTATAATAAAAAGTTTCCAGGTTAGGCTAGAGTTTGGGAATATAACCTCTAATTAATTTAATTCATTACTGGGTTCTCCAAGGCCCAAGAACTAGCTAGAAAGAGGCATTCAGAATTTCTAAACCCTTCTGGTTTCCTGTAATCTATTGTTAACTTTTACAGACTCTGGAGAAAGGAGTGGGTTACTGTTGATGGGGATCAAAGCTGGTGGGTTTTTTAATTTATTTTCTTTTCTTTTTTGTTTTTCTTTTTTTTTTCTTTCTGGCATAGTTACCAATCCGCTTGGCATCATAATGTTTGGGTTAGATTTGGGGTTAAGGCTTCGTAAGAACCAATCATTCTGCTACAATTAACTTTAGAGCTAGGGCTGCGATTTCTGTAGAATCTGGGAATATAAAGCTTCAAAGGTTCAGTTCATTACTGCAGAGTTAGAAGTTAGGAGGAGGCAATGGTATCCACAGAAGACAGTGTCATGTGTTGCAGCCACTGTAGGCTGTGAGTAGAAACTAGAGTGTGAGTTTGGGGAGGGACTTGGGAATAAACCATCAGAATTCCATTTTATTAACAGTCACTGAAGGACCCACAGAATTAGGGAAAGGTCTGACGAGTCATGTTCTCTTTTAAGGTACAATTGGTCCTTCAATAATTAAAGTTAAGTTTAATTAGGGTTAGAATTCAGGGGTGTTGTTAGGGTTAGAATTTGAGAATGCACACATTCAGAGCCGTGATTACTTCTGGATTCAAAAGTGCCTGCAGGGCTAGGAAGAGGGCATGGTGTTAATAGGATCGAAATAATAGGATCTCATTTAGCTCAGGGATTTATTTCCTGTCTCTAATTACCATTATAGTAAGGATAGGGTTAGGAATAAAAAGGGCTTGAAAAATCTGTATTTTCCAGCTTGCTGGTAAGACTTGCAAGGACTGCAGAGTCATGCAGGAAGTTCGTCTCTTCATAGGTGTGGGTGTTTACATGAACTGTAAGAGTGGTTAAGGGTCTTATGATTACAGCTTGATTATCTAATTCATTTGGGACCTTTTATTTTGGTGTATGCTGCAGAGTTCAATGGATTAGGAAGCTGTTTTTTATCAGACCTATCATCTTCCTTATGGGCCTTCCCACTCACAGGATGTGGGGGCTCTGCACAAGCTTGCATGGTTTGGGTTTGGGAATTATAAGCTTCATCAGTCCTCTTAACCAACATATGTGCCAGAATTTGCAGAGCAAAAATAGGGTTAGTATTTATAACCACCATGGCCTCATCTTTCTTTAAGGCCATGGATAGATACCTTCACCATGGGCTTAGGGTTAAGGTGAAAGTAGTGTTAGCATTCAGTCTGGGTGCTCACAGTAGCAGAGAAAGCACATCAAGCAAGATGATAGTGGCAGTTCTTTTACAGCCCTCATACTGTCAGTGACCGTCATCAGAGCTCATTCTGGTGGTGAAAGTAGTGGTGACAATGGTGGTCTCCTTTTCAGGCTGGACAGGAGTGCTGGTAGTGGTGATATCAGTAGTTGAGGGTAATGGGCAGAATTGCAGTATGCAGGCAAAAGTGATGATGCAGGGGGAGAACCCCAGGGTGCCCTGCTGTTGTCCCACATGACAGGAGGTGGGACTGGTGCTCCTTCCTCTCCTCACTCTGCATCTACCATGGAAGTGTGCTCTTCAGTACAGGGTTGGAGTCAAGGTCCATGTGAGCTGAAGGCAGTGACATGTTTTTCAGAGGTCAGTAAGGTGTGAAGGTGCCTGATCTTGAAGGCTGCCACATTTTCTTCCCATGTGATGGAGCAACCAGTAACCTGGAGACAGGAATGGGGACATGGTTAGGCCATGGGAAGTTGAGTCCTGGGTGTGTTGGATAGCATGTTAACTTGAAAAGAAGGAATTTGACTTGCTATTACAGCCACATCTCCTCTTGAATGTGATGTGGAGGTTCCTTCTGAGTGCATAAGACTGAGAAGTGGATTTGGATCAGGGTTTGGAAAGCTGCCTCTCCTGACACCAGATTTGCTGATGTTTGGGGTGATTCTGAGAGTGATTTATAAGTTAGTATCCCTCAGTTAACTTCTTCAGGATATTCAGCAGGTCACTTTATGTTTATCAGATCTTCAGAAGATCCTGATCATCTTTGATTAGGATTAGAATTCAGTTCCCTAATCTTAAATCATACAAACTATTGTATTATCTTCAGACACACTGAAATAAGAAATGAGTTGAACTTCATCATAACCAGAGTGCTGCTGTTCAGTTCGTACTGCTGTTCAGTTTGCTTATGTAGAGCTTACCCGTGACGTTAGGAAAAGGTGAAGGTTCCAGGGAAAGCTAGTGTCCTGTGGCTTTAAGGGAACTGTGCTTGAGTCACAAAATGGAAAATATTGTCTATGGTCTCAAACAGTGCATCTGCTGAGCCAAGCATTGTTCTCAGGTTGTATTAAGGGAATTTGTCACTTCAAAAGACCAGTTGTTTTTCTTTTTAAAACTCAGAGAGTACTTAAAGGGATTTAGAAGATCAGGATCTGTCAAGCCACTCATCCCATATTCTCTTAAGGTTGGTTGACATGCTATAAGGTTTGAAGGCAAAATTGCTGTTTGTGTTATGGATGGGAAATAAAAAGATATAGGAAATCAATGTATTGGTATATTTTTGTAAAAGATTTTGAAGTAGGAAAAAGTCTGATCTTGAAGGTTTCCACTGCATCATCTTTCAGGTGATAGACCCATCAGGTCTGTATTATAAGGTTTAAACACAAAGGAGACATGATTAAGGTCAGGACTTGGAAATGTAATCCTTTAGGGAACGAGTTCTGAACTCAGGAGACAAATCATGTTACACACCATCAGAGCCACACCTGCACGAGTTCTGGCAGACGGGACCTTCAGGAGGTTTAAGAATACGGTGAGGATTCAGCTCAGAGTGTGAGAGTTTTTGTGTCACACCTCAGAGGGACTTGAGATTGAGTCAGAAGCTCTGTGTTCATCAATACTCTGAAGACATTTTCTATAAAGAGGTAGTTCAAGTAACTGGGGGTAAAGTGGCTAAATCCAGATGAAAAAGACACTTTAATAGAAAAATAACTTTGATAATTAGGAAATGTGTCAAAACATATTCGTAGATGCCTCATAAGTCATAAGCCCATAATTACAACTTCAGTGGTAACAAAACAAAATTTATTTAAGGAACAGTTATAGAACTCAGAAAACTGTAAGTGTTGGTAGGAGGAGAAATTAATGCCATTCAACTGATAAAGTTATAGCACATAAGAAAATATGTATCACCAGCAGAGTGAAAGACAACAACTTTAAACAACTCCTTACAATAATAATAAAAAAGAATCTTTAATAAGTGAAGAAATGGCAGGAATTCTAACTCTAACAATGCAGGAAAGTTCTCTGGGGAACAGATATTGTGGACATATCAAATAAGATACCTTTTCTGTCAGAATTAATCTAATAGGAATATAGTATATACTGAATGGAGTAGAAATTAACAGAGTGAAACTATAAAAAAGGAGTCACCACTGGGCTGTTGCATTTGTAATCAGGTTCTGTTGGTAGTGCTATGCTATATTTAATGGTTTGGAAGAAAACATGAAAGTTATCTAGTATTACAGATGATGCAATGATTGAGGACACGTGACCAGTTCAGAATCGTAGAATCACAGAATCATAGAATGGTTTAGGTTGNCACTATATGCCCTTGCAAAATGTCCTTCCCCAGCTCTCTTGTAGGCCCCCTTTAGGTACTGGAAGGCCACTATAAGGTCTCCCCCTGGCCTTCTCTTCTCCAGGCTGAACAACCCCAACTCTCTCAGCCTGTCCTTATAGGAGAGGTGCTCCAGCCCTCTGATCATCTTTGTGGCCCTCCTCTGGACTGACTCCAACAGGTCCATGTCCTTCTTATGTTGGGGACTCCAGAGGTGGATGCAGTACTCCAGGTGGGGTCTTACCAGAGCAGAGTAGAGGGGCAGAATCACCTCCTTTGACCTGCTGGGCACACTTCTTTTGATGCAGCCCAGGATACGGTTGGCTTTCTGGGCTGTGATCGCACATTGCTGGCTCATGTTGAGTTTCTCATCAATCAGCACCCCCAGGTCCGCCTCAGGGCTGCTCTCAATCCATTCTCCACCCAGCCTGTATTTGTGCTTGCGATTGCCCTGACTCAGATGTAGGACCTTGCACTTGGCCTTGTTGAACTGCATGAGGTTGGCATGGGCCCACCTCTCCAGCCTGTCCAGGTCCCTCTGGATGGCATCCCTCCCCTCCAGTGTGTCTACCTCACTACACAGCTTGGTATCATTGGCAAATGGTGTACTCTATCCCATTGTCCATGTCACCAACAAAGATGTTGAAGAATAATCTGAATCACTTGGAGACCTGGCAAAAGTGCCTGGTGGTATACAGAAACACAAATTTGTGCAGATAATAATAAAATGGATAGGCTACACCTGGAAGGGCTGGGGGTCTCTCTGTGCAAGACTAGAGATTCCAAATGGACTTTGGGGACCATGGTAAAAATTTAAGCAAATGTGTGCACCTGATGCAGCAGGACCAGCAGGGCTAATGCCACATTTCTTGCAAAACATATTAGCTCGTATGTTATCACCATTATGTTTTACTTTATAAACTTATCTGGTTTATATGTATTCATTTTGAACATAGTAAAATAATACCAATGACTAATGGAGCTTGATAGCTTCCCCTTTGCTGAGGTAATTTGAATATTGCTGATAACTTTCTTCTCTAATAGTGTATTTTGTTTTTCTTTTATGCCTGACTTTACCTTTATGAACTTTGGCAACAGTAGATTCTCCTCTTAGGTTAAAGAACAACTAAGTGTGTCTTCATTGTGACTTCATTCCAGTTCCCATAGCAGAGGTTGTAAAACATTGGAGACCCTTCCCTTCTGTAATGAGGGTGTTGCTTATCAGCTTATAGAATTGGGCGTATACCTGTGCTCCTGTTTCTAATATTTCTAAGTATAGACAAGTTCATCCTTTGCAGAGAGATTCTGTGGCACGATGTGTTTCTCTCCATCTCTGCTGTCATTGGCAGACTGGAAAATTTCAGTGATAGGACTGTGTTTTTCCCTTTCTGATTAGAGAAGTCAGCCTAAGGCGGGGCGGGGGGGGAACCCACAACATTTCCAAAGGAGGTCATTTGTCTTCACTGTTTATAGTCCACAATAAATACTGACTGCAACTATTGAGAGGATAAAACATTATCTTCCCTTATTTCATGGAAATAATCATGGCTTTCAAGTTCTGGAACTGAGATCTTTACCTTCAGGAGTGCAAAGAATGATAATACTACTTTTTCATATTATACTAAAGTCATATTCCTGCATGCAAGCTTCATTTTTCTTATAATTAATTGTCTTCAAGTATTTAAGATGTATCGAGAAGGCAGCTGGAATAAGAGTTTTACTGGGAGAACTGTTTCTTCAGAAGGATCCTCATGAAGTAAGTTGCCATCTCAGGCTCTTGCAGCTCCACGTAACATAGTAACACTAAGGCTCAGTGAATGAATATTGAACTTCCTACAGCATTCCTTAAACAAAATGTATAGTGGATGAAATATTTTAAACAGGTTTAAACAGATCCCATTCAATTTTTAAGTGCAATTTCCTTTGTATTGGATGTGTTGAATTTGTAGGACAGCTTATTTCTTTATACAGTCTTAATGACTTTCATTGAAAAGACTGGTCAGTACCTGGCAGAACAGGTTCAGGGAGCAGCGCAAAATGTTTTCGTATGTATGACTCACCACCCCCCATCCCCCCAAAAAAAAGATTAACCTGAAGATGTGCTGACTGCAAGGAGTTTTGACACCATTGCATCCATACCATGACAGAGGTGAAACTCTGCAGCTCAGCACCAGTACAGTGAAAGGGAACCAGAAGTTATGAGGTTGGCAGGATCCCTGAAACTAGTGTCACTCAAATTAAAGGGAAGACAGCTCTTACTTTTAATAAAAAAACAGAAACTAGAGACAGGTGAATCATTTCAGCAGAGAAGCTCATTTTCTGCAGCTTCTATTTCTAATGCTGAAAGCAAACAGGTTTCTCCCTGAGACTCTGCTATGACCAGAAGTGCCAACCCATGTTCCCTGTCTTTGACATGAAGACAAAGACAAAACTCACTATTTTAAAAAAGTTTGTGTTTTACTATTCCGAAGGTAATATTTGAAGCACTAACTGTAGCAAGCAAAATGAAAAAACCTTTTTGTGAGATTTTTGCCCGTTTTTGTCTACTGCAAAAATGCTAACAAGTAATAGTCTTCGGATGAAAAAGGAACAAACAGTCACACAGAAGAGCATTCCGCTTTTGGAGATGTGGGGTTTTGAGCCCTATTTCTTCTAAACTTGGGTCCTAGATTTAATTAAAATCTAAAGAATTATGGTGCAATTGACTTATATATTCCATTTTACCCATTAGATTTTGATGGAATAGAGAGATGTGAATAGAAAGCACAAATATAGTATTCCAATTATAAAGGAGTGATTGTTCCTCTTCTTTTCCTTGTCTTTGTACAGCATCAAACCCAGAAATATCTGTTATTTTGCCTGTACTAGGGACTCTGCAAAAGATACTGACAGTTTGATCCTTTGACATTTAAATGAATAGGGCAAAAACAGACTTCAATGATTTTTGCTCTGGCTCTAGCCTTGACAATAAGAGATCAAAGAAGTTATAGAAGTGTGAAATGAAGGAGGTGGAGGGGAAAAAGGAAAGGAAAGTCATGAGTATTGAATATGCAGTCATCAAGCATGATTAATACAAGTGATTTAAGGGCAAAATCTACAAAATAATAAAGCTTTGACTGTTTTCCTGATATAGCTGTTATTAAACATGAATCAATAGTTGAAAACACGCTTAGATCAGTCAAAACTTTGCAAGTAATAATAGAGTGTAAGGTTTATTATGGCAACACATTTAGACTGAATAAGACTTCAAGTGCATTTCTTTTTGGCTAGTCATAAAAAGAGATCAAAAGCATGAGCCTAGAAAGACTGATAGCTAAATGTTAATATTACACTCCATTTATTTATAGGGAGGTCAACATTATTTTAAAGTTCTTTATTAGTGATATAATTTACCCAGAACAGTACAGAAACATTTATGTGGAGAAATGAAAGGGTAACAAGTAGCCTAGCTGTGCTTTAATCAAAACAAAAGGAAGGCTGGGCAGGGAATGTGTCTGGAATGTACCAAAAGAAACCAGGAAGACCATGACAGCCCACATCAAGCCTCCTGCAGATAAAAAGACCAGTTTCCAAAAAAACAACCCCAAACCCAAACACATAAAACAACCAACTTTTGTTTTGACGGTTACATTCCTCACTTTACTCTCCCACACGGCTATTTCATTCTAAGGATGAAATTTTCTTGAAGCTGAATGATTTTGTAACTGACTTTGGTCTAATTTACCTTTTAACTTTCATATGGAAATAACAGTGTAACAGTATAATACCAATATGTAAATACCCTTTTTAAGCAGAATTATTCTATTGTAATGAATCCTAGCAGTTATGGACACAAACCCTATCATTCTCACCCCCACTATTCTGATAAGTGAAACAGATCCTGAACTGCAGTTTGCATTGCCCAAGTGACTCCACAAAGAGTGGAGGAGGGAGCTGTATGTTAAGATGAAAATCCTGTTATGTCTTTACTGTTGTTTTTTGTTTGGGTTTTAGTTTGTTGGTTTGTTGTTTTGNGGTAAGGTGACAATCCTGTTATACCTTTACTGTTGTTTTTTGTTTGGGTTTGGTTTTTTTTTTTTAGAGATTCTACTTTTGTGGTATGCACCAGATATATTGGATGGATGCCCAAATAATTTTGGACAAAATTACTCATTAAGGATTGCCACAAGAATGTTTTTTTTTTTTTTTGGCAAAAAATACATTATTAAATTGTTAGAAAGGTGAAAGGAAGGAGGCAAAGCAGAACGAATGAAATGGAGTGGACCCTGTTAATTCCTGAGTGCTGTCACTGAGGAGCTCTACAGGACATGTGAAGTCAGTTTCATTTAACGTGCTCTATATGTGTGTAGTGGAGCAAATTAGGTTCGCCTGATCTTCAGCTTGGATCACTATTTGCCCCACTGTAAATGGCATAAAATGCTCCTGAGTGAGGCAGTAGCACTTAAAACTTACAAAGCAGCCACCTAAATGGTGGCACAAGATGAACAATGACCGGACAGGTCTGAGGAAGGTGGAGAAGGTGGAGATCTATCGGGAGAAGCAGAATGGAGGGAAAGAGTAGTGAATAAGCAGCCCTGGAAGACTTCAGGGTGACTGACGGCTACCAATCTTGAAGGGGACAGGACAAGATAATAAGAAAAGCAGATATAAACTTCATTGGATGGGCAATGAGTGGGAACAGTACACTGTGCTTAGAAAAGTCAAGTTTGGGATCATATAGTAGGAAATATTGGCATTTGGATATCATCCTTATTTGGGAATGGTGTGTTCTGATTTATGAAATCCAACTTTTTTTTTATTTCTGACTACTAAGAATACTACATTTGTCTTAATCAGGTAAAACAATTACAAGATGTATAGTATTTGAAAAAAATAATAATCAGAAACCAGATGCTGAACTGATTTTGCATATCTGCTTTTTAAAAACCATTCATTTTAAAGTTTTAAAGGGATATGGCTTTTCTAAGACTTCAGGAACATTACAATAGTAAAGGATGAATATTATTATTTTTTCTAATTTCATTTTAAGTTAAAGCTTTAGCAGAAATGTAAAGAAA
The DNA here is from genome assembly GCA_008711295.1 of Anarhynchus alexandrinus. Classification (NCBI taxonomy): domain Eukaryota; kingdom Metazoa; phylum Chordata; class Aves; order Charadriiformes; family Charadriidae; genus Anarhynchus; species Anarhynchus alexandrinus. The sequence goes on along the minus strand of VUYV01000052.1, from coordinate 2,139,490 downwards.
ATATCTTCTCTTTATTCAAGGTTGGAAATAGATAGGCCTTCAATATACACTCAGAACTCAGTCATACAAACTTCTCACAATCTTACAATGATTGTGATTTTTATTTTGTTATTATTACTACTGATACTGAGGTGGGTTTTTTGTTTCTTTGGGGGATGTTGTTTCCCCTTATGGCTGGTTTCGGAAAGCATATCAATCCATTTTGTCTGTAATGTTGCTTATTTGAGAGAAGACTCTAAATCACTCCAAATCAGTACTACATTTTTTTAGACATACATTAATGTCTGATTAACTTGCGTGGGACCAAACAGTTGCATCAAACTTCTATTCTCTGCTATTGGTACGTAAGGATCTCTGTCTGCTACTGAAAAATGAAGCTGTTCACTATTATAAGTAGTCAGCCAATATATATAAAAGGATTTCTGGGTGACCTGATCCATTAAGCACTTTGCAGGTGTATTGCTCACTACCATTGGGGCAGTGGGAATTCTACATACAGTGAGAAGTTACCACGTTAGTGGCTAATATATTCAAGTCTCTTGTACATGGACAAAAGAACAAATAATTACTTTTAAGATTTTCCCTAAAACTAACTAAATGTTTAAGCTCCCAAAGGTTGCTTTTTATTTTTTATGTACACAACTTTTGCTTTATAAAATATCTGGGTCTATGTCATTGTTTGGATATAAATGCTGGTGAATGCATGAACTTGAAAGAAATACGTCTGCACAAATATTTGTATATAACATAACCTGTAGGCCTTTTGCCTGAAAAAACTGATGAGCTAAGTACTTCAGAATATTCATGGCTTGTATATTAAAAGCCAAATTTTTTTGAGCTATTGCTTCAGAATTCACTCAAAATTTGATTGATGCCTGAAGCACAAGTTGTTGGAAAGTGCTGCTTCATTTCAGGATACAGAAGAAAGAAAAACAGAGGTCTGGGAACAAAGAACTTCCTAAAAACATGTGCACATTTTTTAATCCCTTCTTCCCCTTGAACTTAAATCCTCCAGTTTTATGTTTTATAAAGGTAATTTAGATAAATAAATGCAAATCCTTCGCAAACTATGTTTCTACAAAGGCCACTGTTCACCAAAAACTGTTTTCAACAGAACAGTTCTGTCTGTCCTGTTGTCAACAGACAGACAACCACCGTGATTTTCCTCAGGATAGACCTATTCCACTAGACCTAGTCCACTCTGGTCTTTACTTTCACTACTCACAATTTCATCCTTGGCATCGCCATTCACAGGAGCCTTTAGTAGAGCAGCACGAGCATCACTCTCTGGCTGTGGTTTCCTCTAGCTGGTACCGCACAGCCAGTGCCGTAATATTTTCACCATTAGATGATCTACTTTTTCTAACCTAATGGGTCGGAGTGTTGTATTCCTCTGACCTCATTCATACCTGAGGCAGACTCTCAAAAGCAGAGGCTTTGTGACATTTCAATACAGTAATAAAAAAGGAAGGCATTTTTAACCTTTTACTCCCACAATTATGCTGGGTGATAAAATATGAATATTAGGCCTATAGTTTAGAAAAAGTATAAGAGTTTCCGGGATAGTAACACTGCTTTGCATGTATATTGATGAATTAGTGTGTCGCGTAGAGAAAAGCCTGGTAATGTGATATTATTGACCACCACACCACATTCAAGTTATTTTTTCTTTTGGTGATAGAGCTCGAACTGTTGGCTCTGTGGCCTGTGTGATTAATAGCTCCATCTAAATACTTGTATAAAACAGAAAAAGGGTTGTTTTCTACAATATTTGCCAAAAGTTTGCCAGCCTTGCACATAGATTGTTGAAAAGATGAGTAATTTAAAATAGACCTGTGGTTATGCAATTCATGGCCGGGCAGAGGAAGTAGAAACTGTAAATATGAAAGTGAATAAAAAAATTATGGTTTGCATACCATAATGGTTTGTGTGTATGTGTATTTTTATATATATGTGTGTATATGCACACTATTGTCAACTGCTCGATAGAGCTGGAACCGTTCTTTTATGAGCTCGTTATGGCTGAGCAATAACAGCCTTCCTTGAGTAAAGGAACAGGGGCAAACACAAGCTTTTGGTGAGCAGCAAGGGCCAGCTGTGTGTCCTCCCATCGCTGTGAAGATGAGAATGGATTTGTGGTAAACAGCAGTAGCAAAGGAGAACCTGCAGCAGGGCCATGGCTGAAGCTGTCTCCTTGCTTTCAGCACGTGGGGGAGATTTGAAAGCTACTTCTGCTGTGATGAGAAAGGGTGAGTTACTAGTGTTGTGTTAGGAGAGTCAGGGCTAACCAGGAGGTGCAGCTTTATTAATGAGTCCTGGAATTTTTTCCTGGCAGGTTGGTGCTTTCAGAACAGCAAAATCTGAACTTTTTGATCTGCATTGCTGGGATGTTCTGACTGACCACTGTGTCAAAGACCCTGTCGCATACAAAGTCCTTTGTGCCCCAAAAGCCTTTACAAATAAGCAAGTGGATTACCTATAGTCTATCTTTGGAAGTTATTCCAGTGAGCATGTGCAATATTTCTCCCAGATGGATCATCTCTCTTGCAAGAAGGCAAGAATTCAGTGCTATGCTGGTTCAAAATGTGGGGCTGGGTAGCCCATTATTGACAGGTAAAAAGGAAGGATACAGAACTCAGTAGACAGCTTTCTTCTGCTTTGCTTCCTAATTAATCACGTGATAAAAGCACCTAGTATTATAGTTCAAGTAAGTAAGACTATGGATAATAGTGATTCCAAGTCTTAAAAGGATTAAATGAGCTCTGCTCTGCTAAAACAAGTCTTATGAGGAACTGAGGGAACTGGGGTTGTTTAGCCTGGAGAAGAGGAGGCTCAGGGGAGACCTTATCACTCTCTACAACTACCTGAAAGAAGGTTGTAGAGAGGTGGGGGCTGACCTCTTCTCCCTGGTGACAAGTGATAGGACAAGAGGAAATGAGTTCAAGTTATGTCAGATGAGGTTTAGATTGGATATTAGGAAAAAAATTTTCACTGAAAGGGTTAAACATTGGAACAGGCTGCCCAGGGAGGTGGTGGATTCGCCATCCCTGGAGGTGTTTCAAAAAAGGGTAGACATGGTACTTGGGGACATGGTTTAGAAGTGGTTTTGTCAGGGTAGGTTATTGGTTGGGCTTGATGATCTTCAAGATCCCTTCCAACCTCAGTGATTCTATGATTCTGTGAAAACAAAATGGGTTATCCTCTGCCAACAGTTATACTCTTACAGTTGCTTGGAAGCCAGGAGGACTGTGTGATGTTACTGCCACCAAATTTAACCCATTGTATAAAAATCCAATAGGAATTTTCAGATAATGGCTAAATATCTCAGATGGAATAAATCCACAAAGCTCTGTAGAAGCCAAGAGATGTGAGCAGTTTTGCACTCCATAGGAGTGCAGCAACGTATCAAAGGAAGGAAAGGACGATGTCTGGACTTGGAAAAGGCTGGGATAACACATTTAATGGAGATGTGCAAAGGTTGTGCTCAAGACGAAAAATGTTCTCTCTTCTCTCCCAGCCCCCCCTTCCTCTTGTTTTCCNTCCCCCCCCCCCCCCCCTCCCCTTCTTCCTTCCTCCTCTTCCTCTCTTTTCCCCCTCTCCCTTTTTTTCCCTCCTTTTTTTTTTTTTTTTTTTTTAAAGAGGAAAGAAATTGACCAAGAAATTGGGGCTTGGGCTGTACAGTGAGCAGCAAGTTACCACCCAATGAGACCTTTGTTTGCATTTCTACAAAGTCTTTAACCATAACATCTCAAAGCCATTTTCCATGACAGGTCTGTGAAGAGACACAACAGCTTTCTGAAGTAGCTATTTTATTAGCACTGTTTTAAACCTGCATAAAGACACATGAAGTTCAGGCTGTAGCCTACACATTAAAGTTTCCCAATGGCTCTGCTTTCTACTTAGTCTTCTCTGTGGTTAATTTGGTTCTAAATGCCAATCTAGTTGTGTAATGTGGGGTTCATCACACTTTGGACACCTGAAAATAAGGCATTTAAGACAAATTTGTTATTCATGTACCTCCTGTGGTCAAGGAACAGAGGCACACTTTCAAAGGAATGATTCTTCCAATCTTAAGATAGGTATCAGGTATCTCATATTTGTAGGGTGAATTACCCCCAGAAGATTAAAATTTTTTACTTCAACTATAGATGGAGCCTTAGAAAGCCAGCTTAGATTTGGGGTGCACATAACTATGACTGAGGCAGACATCATCCTAAAACTCATTGTCTTTATGATGCCCCTCTCCTAAATTTGGGAATTAATCTCATAATGTAAAACTTCAACTTCTTACTGCATTTTGGTCATTGATTTCCAGCGTGCTGTGATCACATTGCACAACTGGTTTTGCTTCCCTGGAAAAATGGGGAAAAGAAATCTAAAAGTCCAATGCCTCGGGAGTGCTAGGAGTTCTATCTTATAAATACCAGAGTAGTTTTCAGATCAAATAGTGACAGTAGCAAGACTGACTGCAGAACACTATAGACCAGTGTGCTACAACCTGAATATGTATTAGTGTTTTAGCACAGGTACTGGCACCTCCATTCACACAAAATTAGTTCTGGATAAAAGCCATGCAAGTCATTAAACAGAAAAGTAGGAGCTGAAATGCAAAGTTGCATGGGATGGAGTCCTTAAATTCTGCAATCTCACTTCTGTAAGGTGACCGCTTTTACCAACTTTATAAGGCAATGGAGGAAAAAAATATAAGTGGTGTTTCAGAGATTGACTCAGCTGAATGAATCAATCAGCTTATATTATTTATTGCAGCTCTTGATTTGTGAAAATGTACTGCTCAGACTATGCTCCCTTCTGTATTCTTTGTATTCTCTTCTCAATTTCTTCAACATATTTTAGACATTTAGACGTGAATTTCAATATCTTTGGTTTACACAGCATGTTTCACCATCTCAGAGCACTTCACAAATTTAAGAATGGAAAGTAGGAATTCTGAGCCAGCTTGCAGCTGGCTTTTCTTACACATGCAGGGCCAGACTTTCCCCCCGAGCATCCCTCCTCCCAGCTGCAATCCATGCAATCTTCTGACTGCAAAGAATATTATACACAAATACCACCTGGACAAAGAAGTGGCCAGAAAGAGGAAATGTCATTGTATGCTGCTTTATTTGACATCAAGTGAGTGCTTCCTGCACAGGGGAGCGTATAAACAATTCTCTTTGCTGCATACTGGTACCGTTTCCCTTGCAATCAGCTCACAAAAAAAACCCCAAAAAATCACATACTTGTCCATTATATATATGCATGTGTATGTATATATGTACATATAAATGCATATACTTTCTTCTAAGCATTGTTTAAAATTAAAAAAAATAATAAAACGCTAGAGAATTTTCCATCAATGTTTGCTGTCAATAACGTGTAGCAGTAACACACAGCCATTTAGGAAGAGAGTCTTCATTTGCTGTTGAAGCAATCAGGGGGAATTTTAGAGAGGTGAAATGTAATTACCTCTTACAAACTGGATAACAATGCTTTCATTAATTTCATTTGAATATTAGCTTTCATTACAACAGCTCTGCAGACTTTTTCAGGTGTGAATTTAGAATTACACACTGTCTGGAAAACAATATTTATAACCTCTTAAGGTAAACCTAAACTAAAAAGAACAATACATTTAAGTTTATGCTTATAGACTTGGAAGGGTTTGAGTCTTTCAGCATCAAATAAGTGAGTTGGTTCTATTGGCTAAGAAGTATTTTCAGCGCTCATTAAAGGGACACCTAATAGCAATGAAAATTCAGGAGATGATTTTATGTGTATGCAGTGTGCTACTTGTGGTTTCTCTGACAGAGAATTTGGGTATTTCCTGTTGTATATCCCTTTGAACAGCATGAACAGGTATTTCTAAATTAATATATCAACTGAAAAAAACCCCAACCACAACCAACCAACAAACAGATTTCTTGTGGAAATGAACTTTTGGAACTGTTGAGGGAAATATTTGTTGCATTTGAGGATATGTCTTTGTGGACCTAGAGCTTTTACATGCATGACGCTTAAGCCAGCTTTCAAGAAGGATAAATTGCCTTTCTTTTCATCTGCAAAACTAATCTGAAATGCATGTAGGCTTCAAAAATAAATAGACCGCTCACAGAGAGTGCTACCACTGCCTGGCTATGAATTCTCTCTAGTAAGAACACTGCTTTTCTTGGTGAGATTCAGGGAGGAAATGTCTGTTTATGGCACTAGGATTTACATGTCTAAAATGCCTGTTGACATGAACAAAATGCAAACTGACTAAAAACTAAACTCAGAGATGAGGTTCTACGCCACAGGATTAAAGTAATGGGAGCAATCTGAATGGAAAGCATCTGACACGTTTTTGGGCCAGCTGTCTGTAAATTGCCCCTTCTGTGCAAAGGTACTGTGTGGTCTCTGCTTCACTGCGTAATGCTGCAGCCATGCTACAAAGGCAAAGCTGAAAGCCAATATTCAAATGAGGCCTGAAACCGAAATACTATTTTTCTCCATTAGAGGGTGGTCCCTCCTCATCATGGTTCAATTCCACTGGCAGCAGGAGAAGACCTGCAATGCAGTCAGCTGCGTCGTAGATGAAACATGAATCAGGAGATGTCTGCGTCCTTCCTTCTCACGCCTTACGCTCCCTTTTGAACATGGCAATTAAAGAAAATAAGTGTACGCGGCCACGGGCCAAGTATGCACACACGTACATGCAGTACCTGTCTTCGTGCATGTATTATGTACGCAGACAAACGAGGGCACCTGCACACACATGTATTTGTACCAATAAGGCAGCTTAGAAACAGCTTACAGCTTTGCCGTAGCAGCTGTAGCGAAAGGAACTGAATTCACCATTGCACAATTATTCTTCTGTCAATAGCATCTACTTAATTTCAGCCACGCTAATGAACTGTACACATTTTTAAAAACGTTCGGCACACATACATAAGTGCACACAAATAATGTACGAGAAATAAAACCTTTACATTAAGATAAAGTTGTGATTAGGAATTTGAAAGCCAGAGAATGCCAAAATGCTACTTGCCAAACAAATCTTGCTGCACTCTTCGAGTGACTCTGAACAATATAAAAAGCCTTTCACAACATGATTGCATTCATTATTGTAATACCCTAATTCCATGCAGGCAACTCTATTCATTCAGCATGTTTTCAAGACTATATATACATGGACTAGGATTCTGCAATGTCTTTTTACAGCTCAAAGTTAATAATAAAAAAAAATTTTCAATAGAATTTCCTACTGTACAACGTACTATGGAATAAGTATTGCAATGAAATGTAAGAAAGAATTGCTGCTGGCATAATGAAACCACTTACACTTTGTATTTCATTAGCTTAATAGTAGTGAACTGTCTCATTCACAGCATTGCCTATTATGAATTGTACATGACATATAACACCCACAGAAAAGGGCTTTGAAGATTTTTTTTTTTGTAATGGTAAAACCCCCAGAATCTCCTTGAATAAGGGCCAAAATAGAGAAAGTTGTTCCCCAATAGAAGTTTGGACACTGAGCACCCGTGAAAGCAGAGTGTTATAAACAGATGAAGATGGAAGTGCAGCGCAACAACGCTTCTGTTTTAAATTGACATTGCGCCATTAAAGGCACTTTGAAGTAGCAGAGGGTCTGGTCCCTCGTCACAGCCTGCACCCAGGAAAGCATTTAATTCTACAAGAGTAATCTGGCAACGGAGCCAGTGAACCAGTAAAATGCTTCATATTGCACACATACTTAAATACTTCTGATCAGGAGCACAGTATTTATCTTTCTCCAGAAACAAGCTTAATACCCAGTCAAATTATCTATTTTCTGAATGTCAATTTTACTGTGTAGTCTATATCATACGGCTGCAAGTCTTAGGAGTCTGTGCCCTATGAACGCTTACAAGTGAGGATTTTTCACAAGGTTGTCATAAGCACCTCCCCTACAAACAGAGAAGGAAATGTCAAAGGTTTCGTAACGCTTAAAAACACCCATTCGGAAAAGACACCAATGGAGAATAAACATTTTTTTTATCAGTCTCTCTTTATTATTCTCCCTCATGTTAATGTTAAAAGAGAGCACTGCATATGAAATATTTTCTAAATCCCTACCAGCAAAAATAAACAAGAAATATACCTTTGCCTCGCTAATTCTGTATGGTCAGATTTTCAGAATTAAAGCAGTCCTTTCAGAATTGTTATTCAGCCTTCAGGTTTCAAAGACGCACGGCTGTGGGCTGGCTATCCATCAGCTCAGCCTGACCGTGAGCCTCAAACCTAACAAGACTGCGCTTTAGAAACAGCACATGAGGATTTCCTTGTAGACAGTACGGCAGAGTAGCAATAATTTGTGCAAAATGTAGATCTGCACAGTGCACGCTACAGAACAATTTATGCAGGAGAAGTGTAGAGCCGTGATCTTATTAGAATAAGGCCATTCTTATTCAGTGAAAGACTCAGACAGCTGTTGTATGGACAAAGCTTAATATTCCTTCATTTCCCATGCAAGCCTATTTTTCAAGCCCACAACGTCCCCACTCCACCGAGTTACATTTAAAACTACCTGGAGAGCTTTTTCACGCGGAGCTTGTGTTACTCATTCTACATATGGTGTGAAGTTCACAGATGAGAAATGTGAGTGCCTAAAATAAATACTACATGAACCCTGAGATGTGTGAGGGCCCTTGGGAGTTCAGCAAATGAAATGCCTATCAGTCTCTGACACAGCAGAGGCTCCCTACAATTGGCAGCTTCATGCTTCATTATGCATGGATCAGATATATAGGTATGGCCCCAGGCAAACTCCCTGGTTTAACGGAGAGGTGCATGCTGGGGAAAGGCAAATGTCATTTGCCCATGAATTTGAAAGATGAGGGGAAAAGGGGAATAGAGTTGATTAATCAAATGTATGAGGGTTTATTTTGTACCATTTACGCTAGAGTTTCCTCACTGAGAGTTATTTCCAGCGTTATGTGCAGCGCACCTTTTATGTTTTGTGGATTGGACGATGTTTAAAAATGCAATTATTCTTGTCCACCCAGCTGAACAGGTCCACAATAAATAACAAGCAGCCAGGTTTGTTACCTGCAGAAAAAATAAATAAATAAATAAAATAATAAAATTTTTGCTGCCTTTGGTAATCCTTGGAATATGTCCCAAGTTTACAGCACAAGGTCACCAGACAGACTTGCTGAAATTGTGCAGATTCTGTTAAACATCATTAAAACATATCATGCTGCCTTAATGAATAAAAACTATTCTAAAGACTCAACTACTGCAGGATGTTAGTCATGAGTATTCCCTCTACAGGAAAAACAACCCTAGTAACACATCAGTTTGCTTCACATACGTGTAGTTCTAATTAAAAGAAACAGTGAAAATGGCAAATCCATCCTGATCCACAATTAAATGAGGTGGAAGGGAGGAGAGGGAAAGAATAAATGAGAAACTCATTACTGACAATCTCTTAAGAAAGCAAAAACCCCTAAAATGTTTATGGGAAAGGAAACTGTATTTCGTCATTCCTGAGAAAATTATGACCTCGAGGGATCAATTGAGAAAAAGTGCTACTGAGTATTGGTGTGTCTTAATGAAAACCCTTCTTTCCTCCTGCAGCATTTTCAGTCTGAGATTTCAATCACGATATGTTGTGTCATTTAAGCTTTAAAATACCGTCACAAAGCTTTTTTCTACCGTGCCAGTAACACTCATGTCAGATTTTCTTTGGTGTCATTTGTCATACATACATACATATATACACACACGCATTTATATATATGTGTGTGTATGTGTGCATCTTTTTCACTGCAAACATTCCATAGAAGAATGGCACGGAATTGTTTGGAGCCTAAACCGGGGATGAAAATAAAGCAAACCAAGCCTATAAAACTGAGACACTTAAGAAGATAAGCCTTCAGCAGCTGTAAAAAATAGAGTGACAGAGAAAGAAAAAGAATGCCACTAATGTCTCTCAATGCTCTTTCCGTGTGTTCAGACAAGTTATGGCTAGGAATGTAAAACTTGAATTTAAAGAAAGTGCATCTGGTGGAGATTAAAAAGGATAAAGAGGGGAAAATCAGTTTGATGTACACTTCAAAATGCTGCTCATAATATAGTTTGTTCTATTACTTGAAAAGAGGATATCACTGTTCTTTTATGTCTAGTTTTTAATCCTATGCTTTTAAAGTATCTTTTATTTGCTCCTATTTGAGGTGAATTGCCTCACTTCAAACCTTAAATCTAGTTTGAGGATTTTGACTTTAGAGTGGCTTCCTTTGAATATTCTTCTGAAGTTATATTTTATCCTCCATTTTACCAGTTCTCAGGTTTTACTGGGTAGTTGTGAATATGTGATCTTCTGCAGCGAGAATCACCTGCAGGCCCAGGAATGCACATTTCATACTAAAGCTGCCAATGTGTTGTGTCAGGGTCAGGAGAGAGGTATTTTCTCAAGTTTGCTGAATTGTAAACATAAATATAGTCATGTAAGTCATAAACTGAGTCATGTAAGCAAAACCCCCACTTTTTTGCTATTTTTATGTCCCACACCATGACTCTATCATTAGCTGCTGCTGCAAAAAAAAACCAACCCAACTACCCTAATTTTGGTCCGTTTTGGAGCTTGTTAGAAATTAGAAAGTGAACTTCACTATCAAATTATGAACCCATAAATCCCTCTGAAATCAATTAGAATATTTATCTGTTGGTAAACTACTTAGTCTTTTATTAACAAGATGATATAAAGAATGAAAAATTTGAACTTCTGCTAGCACATCAGTGAATAAAGATCACAAAACTAAACTCAGGGGGCAAGAAACGATAGGCAAAACGTGACAATCCTAATGGGAGGCATGAAATACTTGCAACAAAAGCTGAAACTGCCTTGAACTCAAGTGGACCTTGGGTATGTTACAATTTTTCATAAAAATTACAAGGAAATTATGAGTTTTCTTTTCAGGACTTTGTGACCAGCTATTGTGGAAGGTCTTTGTGACAGTTCCAATACTTTTTATTCTGTGTTATAACAACACTTTGCTTGGTGAAGTATTTATGGATGACCAGTGCCTGTAGTTCAGAGACAGAGATAATAAAACGTTAAGAGAAACTATGAAGTCATTGAGGCATGATCATCTGAGACTTGGTGTTTCTCACTGCATTCATTTGTAAGTTCAAAATTCAAGATATACACGTGTATTGGATATGATTCTCATTCACATTCAAGCACAGTGGTGCTTGTCTTTCAAGTAGGCATAAATTGAATTGAATTCAACATAAAACCACTTTACACTGCCAAAATGATATAAAACAGCCTCAGTGAAAAGAAAATTCAGGCTCTTAGAAAAAGCAATTTTTTTATTTTTTATTTTATTTTAACTGAAAAAAAAAATTAACTACCTGTAGTCACTCAAAGTGCTTCGACATGTTTCAACTCACAGGCATACATGTTAGCAGCATACAAAACTCACTAATCAAGGGAAAAAGCACAGATATTTCTGGGCTATATGAGGTACCTGATTCAGCTCAGTCAGTCAGCTCTATGAGACACAGCTAACAGCCAAGTGCAGGATAAATGATATGGAACTGGTGACATGAACACCAAGAAATTTATGTGCAGAAAATATACTTCAGATTTCATATATTTTAGAATTCTTGCTGGGAGAGTAAAATGGCCATTTAGTATTTAATTTATTTCTCAAACAATGGTATTTTTCCTAAATGGGAACCTATTATTCCGGTTTTCTGGATGCAGTCTTTTCTTTCGTAACAGAGAGATCAACTGTAACGCTTTGTTTAAGTGGACACAACTATAACAGGACACAGTCATCCATGCCATATACAATGCAGCAGTTTTACAAATTTTAATGCGGATGACATGAAGACAATGAGAATTGATCTGTGGAGCAGTGCAAGACCTTTGTAACTGCTAGGCTGCCACAACTATTTCTTCTCTTTCCATCTTTTAATGATGCAAAGTAATTGGACTTCTCCATCTCGTACAGGAAGCCTGGCTACACCTCAGTTGTAGGTACCTGCAAGAGTCAACCACATATATGAAAAGACAGTGTCCTGAAAATAAAGCACTCTTAGTCCTTATTGAGTCTTTAAGAAAAGCCCAAATTTGCTAAAAAAGGCAGACACTCAGCTTGATAAATTTTAACCATGACTCCGTCAGAAAATGTTTGAAAAGATTACCCCATCCTGCAGATAAATTTGTGTTTTGTCCCTGCTGTATGTCCTTTCTGAAAGCAACACCTCTCCTATTACCTTCCTCCACCGTCTTCAGAAATCTTTTTCTTTCTTTTTTTTTTCCAACTCCTGCTTTTTTTCTTGAGGTTTAGAGTGTTGCTTGTTTGGACTGATGTGTGTGACTGGCGTTGGGAACTGAAATGAAGGATGGTTACATGCTAACGAGAGCAGCCCTCTCTCACCGTGCTTCACACATAGCAGCAGCAAGTGATTAATGGAGTGACTGGAGGGGAGGGTTGCGCGGATGGGTGAAACCGTCCTGTGCTGCTGTCAGGATTCAGTGAGAGCAGCAGGAAAGCTTCCACCTATATTTACATCTCTCTGTTCTGCCTCAAACTTTTACTGTGTACTCCTTCCCTCACTTTAGTCCTATTCATTATTTTCACCCTCTCCTAATCTCACTTTTCCTTCAAATACCTGTTTTTTTTCTCTCTCTCTCAGAACTTTTAACCTTTGTTGCTGCTCCCCGGTGTGCGGATACATTTGGTGAGGTGCTGGAAAGCTTTCTTTTGTCTATGAACCAACAGCAAGCATTAAGCAGGGAAAGTCCAGAACTCTGATGTTGTGAATGCTCTTGTTTCGGGACAGAATGTCAATTATTCTATTTATGTAATTGCTTTAGTTGCCCCAGTATTACTTAAGGGGAAGAGGAGTAGAAGGGGAAATGGTTTCAGCCCAGGAGACCGTGTATGTGGGGGAATACTTAGGCAGGACGTAATGATACTGAAGATATTTTCAGCACAAAGTCTAGCTGTTTCCCTTGTTCAAAGCCGCAAATGGAACCACTAAAAACTGCCATCCATTATGAATGAAAAGATAACTCCCTTTTTTGATCTTCTTCATGCACAGTTTGGGAAGTACAACTCATCTTTTCATTTAGCCGTCATCATCAATCCTGCTGTCCCTGTCCTGTCCCCTATCCTGTCCTGTCCCCTTTGCTCTCAGCTCAGCTCAACACCATGTTAGCTCAACAGCATGCATAAGCATGTACTCTGCTGCTCCATGACTGGTGACCACAGCTCTAGAGTTCCTGTTTTGCAGATTGCACCACCTCTTTGTCATTGAATCAGAAGCACTTAAAATCATAGCATAGAATCATAGAATCGTTTTGTTTGGAAAAGACCTTTAAGATCGTCAAGTCCAACTGTTGACCTAGCACTGCCAAGTTACCCCTAAGCCCTGTCCCTTGGCACCACATCTACACATCCTTTAAATACCTCCAGGGGTGGTCACTCAACCACTTCCCTGGGCAGCCTTTTCCAATGTTTGATAACCCTTTCAGTGAAGAAATTTTTCCTAATATCCAATCTAAACCTCCCCTGGCACAACTTGAGGCCGTTTCCTCTTTACTGAAGTCTAGGTAGACAACATCCACAGCCTTTCCCTTATCCACTCATCCAATGAAGTTACCAATTTTCTTAATAAGTAGAATGAACTTGCTTGAGGGGCCCTAACAGCTGGATTTCCATCTAATGATGTCTTGTACAACATAAACTTCCCTCAAACTGGTAAAATGCTTATTTTCATCCCTTAGTGTTAAGAACCTGAGTCGCTCAAATGACTTGTTTCACAGTGCGACTAATACTTGTACTGGGGATTTTCACGCAGGACATGTAGAACAGCAGTCACAGAACTTCTGCCGAGGAAACTAGACTTTGCAGAGACGACCTTACCCTGAAACCTCTCGAGCCAGACAGGATTTTAAGGAATAGCATTAGAGGTGGCTTTTTATTGTCTTTTTGCAGGCTGACAACCCTGCAAACTCAACAGGCTTGGCAATATTCCCTCAGGAATTGAAATCATCTTTGTCAGTGTTAACTTCTGTCTTTCCTGAACAGCTCCAGAGGAAATGTTCTCAATGTACAACATTTTGAGACAAATAAATATTGTTTGTACCAAGTAATATAAATAAAACCCACTGTTCTGCAGAGGTCTACATACCCAGGATATAAAAATGCATATATTTGACATTTATATGATATTATATGAATGTTTTTTCAGGCAGAAGGCACCCTTACAATACTGTTCAAAAGGCCCTTTCACAGGTTTCATGGTTCTTTTCAGATTAAGTATCAAAATATTTTAGCTGTTAGTTTCAGCCTTGTTCTAGTCACATTGACATCCAAAACCAGCACAATTCGGCATGTTTTGAACAAAGTGCCATTCAGTTAGACTGTAAGTGTGGCATATAATTGGTGAGATTAAAAGAGAATGGAAAAAATTATATCCTTTGTAATGAGGTGTTGTTCTTCTGTACAAATGACAAGGGTCTACCATGGCAGCTGACATCAGCAGAAACGTCAAACCTCTCTGCTGAGCAAAACTCAGCACAGAATGCAGCTTGCACTTCTCATTTACTAGCCTTGTTAAGCCTCTCATCAGTGACACATACACTTTTGGTAATAAGATAACTTCTGCAGCAAAAGTTAAATGACTGCTTCTAGAATGCAGTAAAATACTTTTTGTTTCACCTAGTATCAACACGAGTATTATAAATTTAATATACACAGCTGCTGGGAGACACGTGCAGGGAAATCTGCTTCCAGGTCTTTAGAAACGGCTTTTGTCTTTTCCCATGATATGACATTATAGTAACTGGAGTTACACTGTGTGTAACATTTGAAATGGATGAATAAGCATTAACTCATTAGAACTCCAGAAAGACGTAACTTTTCAGGGTAGTTTGGAGGCTGTTGCTCATGAAATTGTTTCAGAGTTCCTTACTAGAAGAATGCCACTGCCATAGGAAACCTCAGTGTGGTTTTCCTCTTTGTTAATACACCTGTTGATAATTCATTAATATATAAGAAGGGTGAATGAATAGGTTGATGGAAAAGAGATAAATAAATGCTGTTTATTTACATTGTGACCTTACAGACATTATTCATTTCTGCATGTTTAAAAGATTAATTCCCCAATCACAACCTCTAATATGACAGAGGGTTACCCATGAAAGCAGCTAGTCTGCTCAGGTAATTTGAGAACCTAATGGACTCCCCTTGAGAAGAGATTTGCCAAAGCCTTCCCTGTAGGCAAGGACTTTTTCCCACAGCATGTGGGATAAGGTAGGTTAATTTGTCCTGTACTTTGAATCCACTCAGAGTCTAGGATGATGGTGGAGGTGATCTGTTTTTCTGCAGAAATCATCTGCAGATACCTCCTGACACCATGTTAGGACTGGCATGTCCTGGCCATGCTAAAAAGCCAAGCAAGTGCTATTACCGCAGAGAGAAACGGGTAAGACGTATAAAGGCAATCCCTTCCGTCTATAACTTTCCAGCCCACCCAGGTCCTCTGAGGTGTTTTGCCTGTCTTACCACTAGTAACAGTACTGGTTACTGATAGTTAAAAGTAAAATAAATGAAAGATAAATAATATAACATAGCTGTGATGGAATAAATACGTGCAACTGGTACAAAGAAGTACCTGTGGGACAGAGCTGTTCTGCATTACTATTGAATTTGCCACAAACTCTTTTCAGTTACTCACTGAGCAATGACAAATCTGCCAGTCCAGGCTAACCCTGAACCATGTTAGAGGTCTTTCCCGATCTAAGCATGGCCTTGGAACCCATATCAGACATTAACATTGGTGTGGGTTTTTTTTCTTTTTTCTTTTTGCGCAGAATTACCAGATTCAACAGCAAAGTAAAGATGTTGTGACACTGTATCAAATCACTTAACTGGAAACAGAAGAGAGAACAATACCAGTCAATGAGTGTGTCCCCACCTTTAAATTGGTAGATTGCTCACCACATGGTGATGGTGAGCTCCTTGTAATTCAGGACATTTCTGTTTCCTGACCCTGTTGATCATACAGTCTCTGAAAAATCAAGTTCGTTAGGCAGATCTATGATCTCTCTGGTCTTCCCATAGTGTCCCCAATTTCTGCCTTTGGCTCTATGAAGTCTCTACACCTACACTTTTCTTTCAAAATTTTTCCCATGTCAGATCTTCTATGCTCCACCTTATAGATTGACTCTAAAACAGCTGCTACCCCAGAGTCTCATATCTTTACCAAATACACTGCTCTCCTCCTTCAAATCCTTTGCATCCCACCTTCCTGCTCCAGTAACATCACCCCTGAGTCTACCAAGATCCCTATCAGAATCTACAGGTCTTTCAGACCCTTCCTTAGCCTGTAGGATTAGCCCTTTGTCATTCCTATAGCCTAATGAGGCTTGCTACCAGATACCCTTTCGGAACATGCATGACCAAGCCCATTTCACTCAGCCAGGATGTTGTTTTCTCCAGAGTACCACCTGCAAAAGCTGAGTTCTGGCAGAATTTATGATCTTTTGCAAACATAAGCTTTTCAGGAATTAATCTTGCATCTAAGTATCAACAGAGAGTAGAAGAGTTAAGATGTTAAAGAATACAAAATCGAGGCAATGAAGCTGGAAATGCTGGCATGGATATCTCTGTCTGTTTGCCTCCCCAGCACGTGAAAGAATGTTGTGCATGAGGAAGGAAGGAGGGCAGGATGGCAGGCTCCTCCGCAGACCCTGCTGCTCAGTGGAGTGCCTCTGCTGAGGCTGGACCTGTGCTGGAGGCCAAGTCGGAAGGCTTGTGGGAACAAGACCTGGAAGGTCCTGAACCACAGTAAGATGTTGTATGAAATGCTCCAAGGCTCAGACTCACAGAAGTGTTTACAGTAAGCCTGAACGCAGACGGGTTACTGTAGATCAGCTGACGTGCAGTAGCTCATTCTCCCAGAGCATTAGGCCCTTAATGAGCCTAAGCGCTCACTTTGGTACCTCTCTTAGGTAAGAACTATTGCCAGACCTTTTATTAAAAGAATTATTGTTTCAGCACTGGAAACTCTGGTAGTTTTATTATATTCTGCATGCAGTTAATATATTTTCTTCCAAGCTGGATGAAGGCAAGAAAGAATAATGGTGAATATTTGAGCCAGATTCACCAATATTCTTCATCTACCTTGTGCTAGCCTGAAGCCGTAAAGCAGTTATTGACCAGCCACCACACAACAGACAGCACAGATTTACTGTTTCCTTGCACCACTGGAGTGGCACAAAACAGTCAGGACCTGCCAGCAAATCTCACTCTTTTGTCATGTTAGCATTTCAGTTCAGCTATACCAGGTCTGAATATTTCACTATTCACAGAACTGCAAAATTTCAAAACTGATTCGAAGACATTCACATGACACATAGATGTCTGAGGTACCCAGGTTTGAAATTCAGATCACAGATTACAGGGTTAAAGACTTTTCAAATATCCTCATTTGTGTAGAATGCTGAGATACACTTCACTTTAATGAATTTCTAAATTGTAGGAATGGTCTATAAAAGTGAAAGACAAAAATAACATCATTCTATATCCGTAAGTACTATTCAAATAGCTCTAATTTCTGTATAGTTCATACTGTGGTATTCAGGCTTTATGGGCTTCCAGAGAGATCTTCAGCTAGAATTATTGTTGATCTTTACAGTATGTCTCCTGACACTGAAATTGATGTGTACTCATATTTAATTTTAATGGCATTGAAGATGATACTTATGTTGCTGTAATAAGTATTGTCTTCAGGACTCACAGAGCTTAAGGTTGGATCAGAGCTCCCATTTAAGTATCAGTGCTAATGCTGCTAATACTGATCCTATTAAACTGCATATAAACTTCTTTAGACACTTAAAAGATACAAATCTCTTCAGTAATAGAGTTCAGTATTCATTTGGACTGCTGTTTCCAGGAGGACAGTAATATCTAGGTTGCTCATGGAAAATAATATGTTTGCCCTTACTTTCTCCTGATTTTTAGGAAAATATTGTAAATTATTATTCTTTATGAAAGAGAAGATTTCAGGAAATGGGATTGCTAGGACTGAAACTTACAATTCTAGATAGCTGCAGACACTTACCTGCCCGTTAGGTAAACCCGTTTCAGACCCTACCAAGCTTTCTGAAATGACGTTGATAATGTTGTAGCATCTTAAAAATAGAAAGTGTAGATTCATACTAGATTTTATTATGCTTACTGCATCTGTAGATGGGAGACAACTATTCTGTAATGTTTCTACCACAACCTTCATCAATTTATGGATTGCACGTGCCTTCAAGGACAACTATTTTCAGCACTTGAAGAGGAAGAATATGCAGTGAAAACATGGCATAATGATTTTTTTTGAAAGAAAAACCAGCTCATCCACCCTAAGATTTCTTTGGTAAAGGACTGCATTGCTAATACCCACAGGAGCTTACTCAAAGATTCTGTCTCACACTGAGGCGTGATATACCTCATCGCTTTCCACTAAGTGCCAAAATGGCAATATCTAGTCTGGCTGCGAGACAGCAGTTTCAGTCTCCCCTCTCCCTTTGAGTGCAGACTTCAGTGAGAGCCCAAACCTCTGCCTGATGGGGATGCAAGAACCAAATCCGCCACAGTGCAGTGCAGTGCGATGCAGTGGCTACCAGCCTATGGGGTTTCCACAGGAGCCCGCAACGTGATCCCCCTCATCAGCCACGTCCTGCTGTGTGACCGCCTTGATTTTGGAACCAGTAGTTCTACTCTGTGGTATTCAAGCACTGGCCAAATTGAATGAAACTTCGCAGTTTTCCTTCACCCACCTTGACAAGAATATGAACAAATGATGGAGCAATTGGGCTGGAAAGGCCAGGTCTAGTTTCCTCCCCTTTCTATCTCATCCATTTTGTACCATTTCAGCTGTGCAAGCAAATTGGCTGAATTGGGCATGGTCTCAGCAGTCCCACCAAAACTGTCAGAACCAGAAAGCTGAAGAACAAAACAGCAGATAGCTATGCTGGCCACACGGATCAAAGTGAAACCAGTAGTGTGGATGGTTCAGACTGTATTGACTGAGGTCCCGAATCTTCTGTGATCACATATATGAGCACAAAGTGCAAGTGAAGTCTTTCACGCTCACTGGGCCTGCTTTGGTTGTCTTCTTAAGGTTACAGGCTACTGAAAGATCCAAATTATGGTCCCTTCTTATTTGTTTCAAAAGCATAGTGAAGAGACAGCGGTTCTGAAAAACATGAAGGCATTGTAGTAACAAAGTAAAGTCACAAGATTGGTTATCATTTCTGTCCCTGATTGAGAAAACATCAGCTGCACTAATGTCTGAAACTCCAGGTGATCAGAAAAATTAAAGACATCTGCAGTGGCAGACTGAGGTTTCTGACCAGATTTTCTTCTGAATGTTTTGCAATGTAGTTCAAAATTCCCTACACTTTTTATCCCCCATTCAATTATTAGAAACCAGTGATAATACTGAAATGCAAAAGACCGTATTCAAAAAGCCTTGTTACCTGTCAGCGGAGCCGTATGGAACCCTTAGGAGGAGTGATGTAAGGGAATTGTAAATGCATGTCACGCCGGGGATACTGAGACGACTGCCATCCTCTGCCTATGGGAAAGCATTTGAACATCATGTGTCAGCACCTCCTGTACCTTTCCAAATAAGGGTACTGAACAGAACTGAACAAACTGCTAGTCTGGGCATTTCTAATTAGATGTGCAGCATGGAAATATTCAACACGAGAAAGGGCATCTGAATCTGACTCATAGCAAGCTGCACATGCTATTTAGCAAAACCACTGAGTGCAGTTAGCTGTGCAATACAGTTATATAACTTCTTAAAATAATTTGGTTGCAGTGTCTCAGATCACCAGCAAAGATGCTGGACCGCAGCAGGGACAAAGGTATTAAGGATTTAAATCAGAGAAGACCCTAATATCTAAGACAGAAAGGATATGCATGGAAATTCTAAAGTGAGGTGCAGCTGTCTGAAGTCTGAGAAGTCTGAACTCCAAAACCAATTCTGTTTTTCTCTTTTACTTTGACTCTCTCTGAATACCTAGAGGTACACTTTTGCAGGTGCTCAGAATTTGCTTCATTCTCGAAAGGATGATCAGAAGGCATTTGGCACATCCTTAAGCCAGCTAGCTGGGAACCAGAAGCTGCATTTTCTTCCCCCTACATCCTTGGAGGGGCTTACATAGAAAAAAAACCCCAACATTTAAGAGCCTGATATAGTAGCAAAGCACTAAGGGAACTTAAGTGGAAAAAGGAAAGATGGTCATGAAATCCAGTTATCACTCCCAAAACTATATAAATTTTTGTGAATTGTGTATATAAATATACATATACACACAGTATTTATATGTATTTTTCCTCACTGTTTTTTAATATTAAAGTCCGAAATATCTCTGGGATCAAAAATCAGAAAACGCAATTCTCTCAAGCCTATATGAGTACACTAAACTGTAAATACGGTTGCAGTGATATCTCAGTATGCATACATGCATTCCTGTCTGGATTTTGTTTGTTCCTTTCTTCCTCTGTGGCCCAATAACTGCAAAATAAGCATTAAGAATGATACATTCTCCCTTACTACCATAAAATGGCTTGGAAAAAGACCTTGTAAAACTACTTCTTTATGGGTTACTTCATTCCAGGTTATTGCTGTTAGATGATCCTTCCTTTGGTGCAATGGATTAGGTGGTGTCCCACCACCAGAACATGGAAATGTCTGTTCTAGGAGGATTTCGGTGGAACCACCACTCTTACAGGCTATCCTGCTTTCACCTGCCATAATTGCAGAGATCAGCAAAATGACCCAGAATGAAAAATAATCTTCCCTGCAACCTCAGTTTGGTGCCCAGACACTATGGAGAGCTGAGGATTATCCCATAGCCATAGTTATTCCTACCCACTAGCTGCAAGTGACTGCATGTTGTCTGTAATAAAGCTAGGTGTCTCCCTACACAGAGAGTTGCTTTACATCATTTTCAGAGGCAAATAAATAAGCCCATAATCAAATCTCTAGGATCCCAGACAACTACAACAGCTTTTGTGGTGCAAACTGGAGTCTACAAATACAAATTCTAGGGTACCTCCAGGATGCTCCCTGTGCTACGGGGGTATCCCTGTGTTACAGACCATGTCCTAAACCTCTTTGATCAGAAATGAGATATTTTCCAAATATTACCACTGAGATAAATAACTTAGAAAATTTATTGCATTGTTATTTTAGAGCAAAAAGTTGGGGAAGGCACTATTTACATAACCATGTTATTCCCTACCATTCCAAATTCTTCATTTATTTATTGTTTAAGGCAAAGTTTGTCTTGCTAGGGCCCAGTGAGGTACAGCAAGAGAATGAAAAAGGCATCATAAGAGGAGGGATAAATTGCTGTCTGAGGGTACCTGTGTCTCCTTGTAATTTAGGAGATTTTTGGAGGAGTAATTGAGAGCAAAAACCTATTAAAATAAGTCAGACCTGGCACAATTTTGGATGACTGAAATTTGGTGAGATGTGTCCCATGTGCCCCACTCTACAACTATTTAGCAATTATAAAAAGAATGAAAATGAACATAAATTTTCACCTATACTAAGAACCCTAAATATTGCACTCCCAGAACTGTCCTAGCTGTCCTCAGAAAAATCAGTCCAAATGGTTGGAATCCCTCCGAGCTACTGCTGTTCTCTGTGCACAGTCTTTGGATCCCTGGAGCCATGTGATAGGCTGAACCAAATTCAAAATTCAAGTTGTCTTGCCATTGAGCTGCTCCTATTTACAAGAAAAACGAACCGGGATTTCAAATTAGGGAATTCCTCTCTCAGTTAAAGAACAGCAATAATATAAGCACACTTATGGAAACACCTGAGACTGGAGAAGAGACCATAGGACTGGCTGGAGAAGGACACAGGCTGTGTCTTCAAACCACTGGAGCACAAGGAACCACTTAGAAAGGAGACTTCTATTCCTGTCATTAAATTAAATACTCTGCAAGTATGCAAAGGGAAAAAAAGACCTTGTAAGTAACATAAATGTTGTAAGTAACTTAAAATGCAGTGGAAAAAAAAAAATAGTCCCCATGTGGCCCAGCATCAAAATTTTGAAAGAAAAAGCAAGTGGATTTTGCACTATGACCAACTGATTAATAAATCTCAGCCCTGGCAGAAAAAGGTGAGGGAATAAGTTCAGGAACTACTGATCTGCCACAAAGATGGCCCAAGAAATTAGCCCGTTCTTCCCACTTATGACAAGAGATCTCCAGCTGAACCACTATCCCTGATTACAACACTGGGCTGAGTAAAAAATGGAAATTAAACTGGATTTCATTTTCTTCATCAGCCTTCTCCAGAATCTGCTTGGGGAAATGCATGAGACTGCCTATCTGTCTGTGTGTGAAAACTGGCAGGGTAAACAGGCTAATCAGCTCCAACCATGCCTTTTGCAATCAGACTCTCCTGAGAATTGCACACGCTTTTTCCACCCTGTTTCTTTTGAAAATAAGCACTCATATTACACAGACAATCTGCATTGAATTAGTGACAGCTCTGGGCGAGCACCAACCCACCCAATTTAGGAAAGTCTGCTTGTCAGCTTTGTTTTTTAAATCTGTGCAATAACACATGTGTGCCCCTTGCAGTATTGCCTGGGGCTGCTCTCTTACATTCCTTAGGCTCTTTGGAATAGTGTGCCCACAACATGGCATATTCGAGCAAGACCTTGTTTAGCTCAAATTATTTTTATATCAGCATTCAAACCTTGACCTCTTTCTTTCCCAGGTAGCAGAACCTGATAAACTAACAAAATACCATGATACTTTGGCAGTGTTTGTCATTAAAAGAAACTCTCAATCTTTGTAGCCAAGACCTTTACCTATAGGTGGACAGTTGCCCACGGTGAGAGATGTGGGTGGCAGCAATACTCCCTGACAGCAGAAGATCTCACTTTCAGGGACTCCGTCCCCACCAACTGGCATCCCTAACATGTGGCCACATCCTTTGTGTGCCTCTGTCACTGCTCCATGTTGCTGAGGGGCAAGTTCGCAGAGCCATGACAGAAAAGGGATGTTTTTCACTGGGGAGCTCCACTGAAATACCAGATTTAGCCATTTTAGCTTTATTGATGGTGTCACAGAATTTTGCCTTCCCTGCCAAAAGGTTTGAGGTGATTCTCCTCCAAATAAACCCTGCCCAGGAAGACGTGTAATTTTGGTGGGTACTTCTGCAATGGAGACAAAAAACAGATAATTCCCTCCTTTTTTGTTAGTTTCTATGTATTAATTATATTGAGTTGTGGTACCTTCATTCTGTATTCTTAGTTAAGGATGTTAAATTCATCCTGGTAAGATTTAGGTGAATGCACACAAGAGAGCAGGAATGCCTCAGGTAGGTCCCACAGTCCTGCTCCAAGGACCTGTGCTCTATCTGGGCACAAAACTGTGTGGCATGCTGGACGATGCAGTCCTGGCCTTGACTGTTCCCCTAAAGAGACATACTGGAGTGCACACAGCCTGCAAATGGTCCACATCTGCTTTCCTTCTGTAGGGAAATCCAAGCTCGTGGGCAGGTGGAGCCCAGTGTGGAGCTGAGCTGCAAACAAGTTGAGTTAATAGGGTTGAAGTCATGCCACAGGGCTGTCTGCTCAGATTGCAGACTCGGCCATATGCATAAACATCTTGCCTGCCATTATGAACCCTGCTCCTTTTCTTCTTCATTCCTGATTAACTCAGGTGCCTTGTCAGTCAACTGGATCACGAAGATCTCCTTCAGATACAACCAGGTTGTGCTTGGAGCCTGAACAATTAACTGAAGTGGCAGGCAATGGGGTGATTTGGTGAGGGCTGTTGCAATGCCTGGCCACCTTTGAGGCTATGGTTCTTAGCATCCAGCAGTGTGATTCTTAATTTATTAATCAACTCAGGTACACATAAAAGCAAAGTGTATTAAGAATTAGAGAACCCTATTTCATCAGGGCTTTTTCCTATATCTTAATTATAATGATTCTGTGTTGCTATTAAATCGTTAATAGAGTTTGCTTTCAACAAGGTTTGACTATCTGTGTAATAATGTTGATTTTGATTGAGTGCTGTGACTGCAAGCTGACACTGCTGCAGGGCCATCACAGTAGATGGAGGGATGCTTCTTCCCCCCACTATGCCAAAAGGCACATTTTATATTTATTTCCACCGTGCCCTGTTATTTTACATGGTCTGGTTGGAGGCATATATTGAATAAAATGAACAGCAAGATTGAATGAAGATGTTAATATTCCATCACTACTCCAAAATGTGAGTGTGCTTACATAAAGAAAGTGAGTCAGCCCATGAATGGCAAAATGTGTCCTTCTCTTACTCACTCTTCTTCCATTGAAGAATCACATCCCACTCCAGACAATATCAATAAAAAGCTCTACAAGCAACTTACAGTGAAACTGTAAAAGCTACAGAATTATCCTAGCTGCTTTTATGTATTTATCTTAGGGAACAAATTTGCAGTAAAGTGACTACATGGGCTAGCAATCTGAGGCATCCCATGAGTTTTTTTGTGGGTCATAAAAATGCCCCTGCCACCAGTGCTTCAGTGTCAGTCACACCAGCAAAACCAAAGCCGTCGAAGGCTTCCTTACCTGTACTGCTTGTATCTGTTATGAGGATATATCACTTAGAAAAGGATTCAGAAAAGAGCAAAGTTGAGTCATACTGAAGAACTGCTTGTCTGTTAAGACTACAGATGAGAAGCGTTCTTCAGCCAAGATGCCACACATATTAAAATGGTTATGCACGGGGGCTGGTGATAGGTACCCATTTGTGAGAGTGAGATAATGTATTACTTTCCCAAAAGTAGGCAGACTGCTTATTACATTTAACTTGCCGTCTGTGTCTTCTGGCAGTGCCAGTGACAAAACAAATTGCCTGGGCTTGGGCCATATTGGAACAAGAAATGAGGTAAACAATGACATTAAAAAGTAATTCTCTGCAATGGCTTTTCTTTTTACTCAGTCATTTTAATATACTATTCCGTACATGTAAATTATGTGTGATAGTCATAAAAGTCTCTTGCCTTGAATTACTTACATTATTTGCTGGTCCTTTCAGGCTGTTAGTATAACTGGTATACAGGCAAGCTGGCAAGCCACAGTCATTTAAGTTGATTGATAGATCTGCCAGGTAAAAGACCCTGAGATTTTGAAGCTTCTGGTGTAACCAGGTTCAGGGAACAGTGTACAGTGGACATTCATACTACTAGGAAAATTCATAGTAAAGCAAAATATATGCACAGTTAATTTTAATGCAGCATGAGCTGAAATCCAAGCGAGTCAAGAAAGGCACCAGCAGCTTTTAGGAAAGTATTACTTTACAACTTAAGAACTGGTTCTAAGTCTTTGGTCCCTGGCACAGTTCAAACAGGATTCAAACATCAGTAGTCTGGAAGAGCTCTGGTGACTGTACTCACCGGTGCAGAAATAACTGTTGGTCCACATCCAAAAAGTAGGAGTTAAGCACCTAAATCCAAAACTGGGCTTTTGGTAAGCAAGTCCAAAATGACATGGTTTTGGAAGATCTACCTGCACACCAGGCTTTTCTGCTTAAAATAGAGCAAGTTGATACAATCAAGTGACAATAATCAAAAGATTTAAGACTTCTTGTAACTGTGCTTCTCAACTCATTGCCTCTGCCTTATCTTAATTGGGAAGCTTAGTAGAGAAATGCTGTTATGAGGGCCTTAAAGTGATCATTGTAACAGATATTTTTGAAAATATGTCATTGCTAACATGAGATCAAGAATCATCATAAAGTAAGTAACAGCTGCTGTTTCTTTTTAATATTTTGGACCAGGGTGTAGGTAGTTCGTAGTGTTGTTTTATTTCCCTTCTCAGGTTGAGTCAAATCTATTATACAGTTTATCTCCATTGCTGGAAAAAACTAGAAACAGTTTCTTCTACCTTTCTATGTTTCTCCCTGTTATGACAGCTACAGCAAGAGTGTGGGAGAGCAAAGCACCAATGGCTCCACCAGCCTGGCTGCTTGACCACGACCATCAGTGAAAAATTAATAAAGCTGTAGCTGAGAAAATGGGAGAAATCCTCTCTCACCTTCCCCTTCCTAAGCCCATGGTGTAAAATAAGTGCTAGGGTGGCCTGAGACTCATTGAAGTAGTAGTGCATCTGGCAATTCAGCCTAGCATTTGTAATTGGACTCACGACTCTCTCTTCATGCCTGAGAGCAAAACACTTTGCCATTTGTGCAGTCATCTACGCTAGTCCAAAGGGGTAGATAAATCAACAGTCTGGAAAATAAGGCTTCATGCCTGTTCTATATTCATTTTGCATAGGTACAAATGACTGTACAAGTGCCAAATGACAAAGCATCAGATCTACATAGGTGTTAAATAAACAGCAAATAGTCCCCACTTTATTTCCAAGTATAATTAGTCTGATCAACTAGAAGAAACTTCAGTACAGCTCATAGATAGTAATATATGAAAATGAACATCATTTCTATTAAACATAAAATACATAAATTTCTATAATGTCTGAGTTCAATAATGTCTGGGATTGATATAATTTGTATTAATCATAAGACTTTACAGATATTGAGTGTTTTTCTGCAACAGTTAGAATATAGTATTGGTAACTAAAATCAATAGTTAATTGAATTATAACACCATGATTAGATTACATGACAGCCATGTACTTACTTGTCAGTCAGCTGTAACTTGTGTTAATAAGATTCACTGAGCTCATTATCTTGTGGAGACTGTTAATTTCTGAAAAAAGACCTGTGAACATAAAGGATGTTGTCTTGTTAAGCAAATGCCAGATTGTTATTGAACACTCCACAGGAATAATGAAAAGAAATAATTTCCAGAGAGAACCTGAAATTGTTTGATTGACCTTTATCATTTCTACTCTTTAACACAGACAAAATTGGAAAAGGAAAATCTCCAGATCCAGGTACTGCTAAAAGCCTTTCAGGCTTTTAATAGGGTGAGGAATAACTATTCTAAGAAACTACCTATGACATATACAGATTTTTGAATTTCTTAATGAATGACACCCACCTTGATAATAACCCTATCTCAACTCATGCCCATCCGGTAATGCACGTGAAGTGCCTCAAAACATCAGACCAAAAAGATGCTACTTGAACCACGTAGTTCAGGTTGTTTTTATTCAGGTCACTGTATGATAAACTTTTATTTTCTGTCCTCCCATGTCACAACAGACGAACAGCATTCATCATGTTTACAAACTTATGTATGGAAGGACAAAAGTCCAAAAATCTCACAGTATGCCACTGAAGAACAGCAGACGTGATTGAACACATGAATTACAGCCCACGATACTGAGGAAAAAAAATTGGCTCCTAAGACTGTGACCTTGGAAAATAACTTCCCGTTCCAGCATCTGGCAATCGCTGCCACATCAAGCGCTGGAGGGACACACCAGCTAAAAGTGAGCTTCTCAGTACTGTGAGGTGCTTCAGAGAGCTCCACCCAGCACCCGGTCTTGTGGCTGATCCCCACTGCACCTGAGGAAGGAAACCAAGCTATAAGGAAGGGAAAAAATACTATTTTCTTCACTTTTCTTCACTTTCTTACTTGTGACCTGAAGTATATAGCTATTCCGACATATATATGAATAAAATATATTTTCAGTATAAATACATGACTAAAAAAGTGTTGATTACATTCTTTTCAAGTCCATTTCAAGAATACCAGAAAGTTTAATCTTCAAGCTTTTATTTTGAACACCAAATCACCTATAGTGTGTCATACAACCCTTTGTATAGACTTATCAATTTTCATCTTGAAGCAAATTAGGTCCCCACCACTCTCTTTGAAAGGTTACTAAAAATTATAGACACATTATAATCATGAAATTTCTTTTAATTTCCAGGACCGATTTGCCAACCGATTTTATAGTCTTTGTAGGTTTTGTTTTGTTTTGTTTTGTTTTCATTTCCCTTAGTATTAGAAAAGGAAGTTTTTCTTGAGCTTGATCTGCAAAAGTCTGACTTCTCACTTTTCTTCTGTAACATTTCACCACATTTCTGTTGCACTGGCCCACAAGGTTGTCAAGCTCTGTTTTTTTAGGGCAGCCCCTTAGATTGCACCAAACACAAAGAACAATTATTTTGGTCATGATCTCTCCTCCAATCGCTGGGTAGAGCCTTCCTTGCAGCATTGAATTAGTCACTAACTGCTATATTAAAAAACATTGGCCCCAGAATCTTTCTCTATAGGACACCTCTATTTTCTGATAACAACTCCTCAGTACAATCCACTGAGTCTTACCCTAAACAATTCTTTGTCATCTTTATGATTCTTACATCAAACCTTATCTTCACCTTAGGCTGAATTGCTTAATCATCATCTTAATCTGAATTGCTTGGGGGCAATACAATATGCAACAAGAAACACTAAGTCTTATTGATATCTGGTGAACCAAGTTTGCATACACTCCTACTCCTGTTATTTTCCATTAATAGAACTTTTGTTGCTTCTAAGACTAATGTCTCAACTATAAGTTCATAGAATATTATCCACTGGTCTTTCTTAGTGAAGAATCCCCTGCTGTGTTCAAGCATAGTTTTTCCAGTGCCTGCCAACAGCTAAGATATGCATTACTGCAAAGTGATACAAGCCATTATGGTACTTTCACCTAATTCCAAAGTCTGGGTTTTTTTTGCCTCAGGAGGTGTAGTTCCACATACTGGTTTTGTGTCATTTAATGAATTATCACTCTGAGCTCCATATGTCTTTCTGCAGCAGATCTTTTTTCATTAACTTCTCACTGTAGAAAGCCCACAATGGCAAAGCTACTCATAGAAAGCTTCAGTCTGGAATGCTCTTACATGGCAATTTCTAACCGAGTTTAGGACCAGTAAATTTTGCATCTTCCAATGTGCTTTCCTCAAAGTGTTTTGTTTCATATACCAACCATAATCTTATCAAGGCCTCTATAAATTAATGGAATTGCAAAGTACTCTCTTCAACTTCAAATCATTCACAAACTCCTCGGTATTTTCAACAGTTTTGTGTACCTCTCGGTAGGAAACCGCTCTCTCAGATACTTCATTTCTACAGAGAGTAGAGTACCCTTTCAGATTGTGATATCTCTTCTTATGACTCAATCAAGTGAAAACTATGAAAAGACCAAGTACTTCAGAACAAGACATAGGGCTGAGTGTCTTCCTTTTGCTGGCACTTGTTGGTGCAAACAGAAATTCAAATACTGTTGATACAATTGATCTATGAAACAAAGGTTGAATCATTTCAGCTATTTCAACAAAATTCTCCTGATTTCACTCGGTACCAGTATGGTTAGTATTTGGCAAAGTTAAAAAGTGATTGAAAGCAGGTTTTGGAGTAAAAAAAAATATTAGCAATGTTTTTTATATACCCAGTGTAACTAAGTTTAGAATCTCAGTCTGAAAATACAAAGCATTATGTACAGGAAAATGAAGATCAAAATTTGTCAAATAAATCAGCATTTCAAATATTTTTCTTTTGAACTTCTTAGCTTAATCTGCACATATCTCTCCTACTCAGCCCTCTGGAATAGTATATCTAATAAACAGTCTATATTTGTAACAAGAAAGTTATAGTAAATAATTATATATTTTAATTTTAGCACTCTAAATGGAAGCAATATAAATTAAAAGACTTCAATGCCAAATAGACCATTCTTCCTCTTTTATATAATTATCCATTTTTAATTGGCACAAAGAATATTCTTTGCCTTTTATAGCAAAAACACCTTGTATATATTATTTATAGAGGCAAAAGGGAAACATAATACTTATTATTGCAGCAATAATTCAACTTTGCAGTATTTTCTTTACAAATTCTCGGGTGATTTGGGGGTATTTAGTCAGGTCAGTGTAACAATCCATCCCAAGTCAGGTCATCAAGTTGCCTGGCAACCGTGTTCAGGATTGACAAAGGCAAGCTACCTTCCCATTTTTTTACCTCCCCTTTAAAATCAATATGACAAGCTTGATATTGGTGATGTGAGATTAGCTGAGAAAATGCATGAAATTGCCGGAGAAGTGCATTGCTCAAGATATTCAATTTCGAAGGCTAGGTCCAAGCACATCACTCTCTTACAGCTCTGTCATTATGGTTTTCCCTACCAGCAGCATTTGTTAAAGTATTATTTACAGAGACGCTGTTTCGTTTACTACATGTGCTTCATCTCAGCACTGGCTTTTCTTTTCCTTTTTCTTTTTTTTTTTTTTTTT